>CM021781.1:6896704-7189465 GCA_011076525.1 Nettapus auritus | reverse complement strand
GGGGGCGGCGCGCTGGGTCCTCGGTACAGGTAGAGGGCAGCGCCGGGGTCCAGGTTGGAGACCAGGCTCTGCGGGTAGAAGTAGGGCGAGGGGAACATCCTCTGCAGGGCTGAGTAGTTGCCGGCCTCGGCCAGCAGCTCCAGGCCCACCGCCGTCTGCCTTTTCCACTTGGTCCTGGGGGGGGGACAAGCCGAGACAGGGGGTCGCGGGTGGCGGGGGATGCTCCAAAGGGGTTTTTGCGCGTCCCCCCCCCTCCTCCCGCCGCCCTTGCGCAGCCCCGGTGCGCGCTGCCGGACCTCGGAGTGGGATGGGATGGGACGGGATGGGACGGATCGGGTATGGTGAGACGGGATGGGCAGGGATGGAGTGGGATGGGACGGGATCTGTAGCCCCCGTTAGCAGGGCAGCAGAGCTTGGCTCTCCGGTGTCCCCACGCAGCCCCGGGTTTGGGTTTGCCCAGCGGCCACTCACTGGGGCCCGACCCTTGGGCACCTTCCGAGCCCCTTCCTGGGCCGGGAGCTGCAGGTTGCAAATCCCAAACCCCAAACGCTCCCTCGTGGACGCGCAGCTCTGCCGGGCAGCCCCCCGGTGCCGGACCTGCTCCGGGACCCCCGAGCCGGGACCCCCAAGGGCCGGAGCTGCTGCGGGGGGCAGCGCTGGGGGGCTTTCGTTTGCGGAGTATAGGGGTGGGGGGTCTGTGTCTGTATTCCTCTGTACCTGTCTCTATTTCTCTATATCTGTATTTCTCTGTACCTGTATTTCCCTCGATCTATATTACCCTGTATCGATATTTCTCTGTATTTATGTTCTTCTGTATCTATATTCCTTGGTATCTATATTTGTTTGAATCTGTATTTATCTGTATCTGTATTTCTCTCTATCTGTATTTCTCTGTATCTATATTTCTCTCTACGTATTTCTGTTTATCTGTATTTCTCTCTCTCTCTACTTCTCTGTATCTATATTTCTCCGTGTCGGTATTTCTTGATATCTATACTTCTCTGTATCTATATTT
Source organism: Nettapus auritus (assembly GCA_011076525.1). NCBI lineage: Eukaryota > Metazoa > Chordata > Aves > Anseriformes > Anatidae > Nettapus > Nettapus auritus. Next base: position 7,188,450 of record CM021781.1, on the reverse strand, counting down.
CTCTCTCAGTATTTCTCTATATTTCTCTGTGCCTATATTTCTCTGTACCTATGTCTGTGTGCACATTTATACACAGCCCCCGCCACCCCTAACCCGCCCCGCAGAGCGTTGGTGGAGCGGCCGGGCTTTGCAGGGAACGGGGCTGGAAATTTGGGGGGGGTCGAGGGCTCAAAACGGGGGGGAGGTGAGAGGACAGGGCCGGGGGGGTGCTGCCGTCCCCTGCCCCCGGTCGGCTTTGGGCACCCCCGGCTAAATCCATCGAAGCCACCAAACGGCTCCGGCCCTTTTCCAGTTTTGTCGCTGTAGCACTAAACCTATTTCCCCCAGTAAATTATTCATCATAATAATAATTGTGTAATTACTGTAAAGGCCGTTAATTATTGATGCCCAAAGCAGTAATTGGTATCTATTATTAATGGCCCGATGTGTTATGCTGCTGTGTTTAGCTGGATGCCCGGTGCTCCCCTCGCTCGCTGGGGCTGGGGGCACCCCCGATCGCCCCCTGGCCCTGTCCCGTGTGTCCCCCCCCGGAATTTGGGATGGGGTCGAAAAGGCCCCGGGGGGCCGCAGGAGGCTGGGACCGAGGGGGCCCGGAGCGGTGCTGCGGGAGCAGGATGGGACCGGTGGCTGCGGGCAGGAGGGCAGGGGGAATTTTTACCTTCTGTTCTGGTACCAGGTTTTCACCTGCGTGTCGGTGAGGTTGAGGGAAGCCGCCAGCTCCATCCTGTCCTGCACGCTCAGGTATTTTTGCCTCTCGAAGCTGCGCTCCAGCTGGGCCAGCTGATGGTCGGTGAAGGCGGTGCGGGCTTTGCGCGGCTTTTTCAGCCGTACCGGGGGGCTGTCCCGGGAGCTGGAGATCTCCCGGTCCCCTTCTTCTTTCACTGGGCCGATGGGGAGGAAGAGAGGCCAGGTCAGGGCAGGCAGGGAAAGGCTCAAAAAGGGGCCGAGCCCCCCCCCGCAATAAACCGGAGGAGAGGGGCACGGGCACCAAATCGGATTCACGGCGCGGTTGCTCCGCACCCCGATGCGGTTTAACCCGGGGGGGGCTCGCAGGGACCCCGGCTCGGACCCGGCCCTTTCCCCCCCGGCGGCCGGAGGGGGGCAGGATCCGGCCCCTCCGCGGCCCCCCTGCGCCTCCTGCCCGGGTTTGTCCCCCTCACCCCACAGCTTTCTTGGTGCGCGGGCATTTCGCTTAGTTTGGGGTTGTTTTTCCCCCTTCTTATTTTCTTTCTTTCTTTTCTTTTCGTTTTTTTTTTTTTTTTCCTCTTTTTTGTTTTTCCTCTTTTTTTTTTTTTTTTTTTTTTTAATTTTATTTTTTAAACCCAGAACAAATCCAACCCCAAATAAAGACGGGGAGGCCTCGTTTTTGGAAAGGAAAGCCGCCGGGCTTGATGCCTCTCCTTCCCCATGCCGAAAAACCTCCGTCTTCCCGGGCTGCTGCCGGGGCCAGGACCCAGCCTCCTCCTTCCCGAGGCTCTCAACGAAATCCGGGGGAAGCGGCCCCGAGCGGCCCGGGTTTGGGCTTCAAAGGCGGCGGCGGAGCGACGCCGGGATTTACACCGGGAAACATCAGAGGAATAAAAAAAAAATACAGAAAAAAAAAAAAGAAAGAAAAACAAGCCCAAACAAATCCAAACAAACCAAAACAAAAGCTCAGAAATAAGAAGGAAAAGGAGCCCGTTCGTGCTCGCCTTCCCCACCCAGGTGGAGGAGAGGAGGAGGCAGGAAGGCTCCGGCTCGAGCCATTTTCGGTGCCGGGGCTTTGCGGGCTTTATGCTAAATTTCCCGGGGCCGGGTGGCAGCGGGGCCGGGGCCGCGCTGAACGCGAGCTGATTTCTCTCTGTAGGAAGACAATAATCCGGTTAATTGAGCCACCGGGGAGAGAAACCCTTCAACCGGAAAGCCCGGCTCCGGCCGAGGAGGCAGAGCCGAGGCCGGGGGGAGGCCGCCGGCACCGGGACGGCTCCGCCCGGGGGGGGCAGCAGCGACCCCGGCCCTGTGTGGGGGGGTGTTGGTCCGGATGGTCCCCGAGAGGTGCCCGAAAGTTTTGGGGAGCTTTCTGTTCCCCGGGGCAAAGGCAAAGCCGGGTTTGGCACCCCGGGAAGAAGCAAATTCACTCCTCCGACCCCCCCACAAAAGGCTCAGCCTCGGCCTCCCCCTCAGGTGCCGGTGGCCGCGGGGCTGAGCTCGGCTTCCCCGTCCCAACCGTGCCCCGGCCAGTCCTGGCTTAAAACAAGAAAACAACAAAAAAATAAATCAAAAAATCAAAAATCGATACCGAGGGGCTTCGGCATTTCGGCTCGGGCCGAATCCCGCCGGGTAGGCCCAGCGGCGCAGCCCCCGGGCGGTGTAAATTGGGGTATTTCGCCCCCCAAAAAGGGCTCTTCCCAAAGCAGCAAAATGGGCGCTGCTGGGCGCGGGGACCCGCTTCTGCCCCCTGCTACACGCGGATTTTAAAGCCCGTTTGTGCGGTGATTTTCTCCCCCTATTTTAGGCGGTGTTTTACCCCTGTTTACGCAGTGATTTTCCCTCCTTTCAGGCGGTGTTTTTGCCTCCCTTAAGCGGCGTTTTCCTTTCCTTTAAGCGATGTTTTCCCTTATTTAAGTGGCGCTTTCCCCCGTTTTAGGGGGAATTTCGGCGCCGGCCGCGGCTGCCCCGAGCGGATCCGAGCGCTCCCGCTCCCTCCCTGCCTCCCTTCTCCCCTCTCCGGGAGGTTTTGGGGAAGGGGACAAAGGCGAGAGAAATAGGGGAGGAGGTGCAGGAATCGCAAACAAAACCCGAAGAGGGGAAGCCCGGCTGTTTTCCATCCCGGCCTTTCCCAGCCCCGCGCTTCTCCCCGCGGATCCTCCCGCAGAGGCCGGGGCCTCCCGCGGGGCGCGGAGGCTTTCTGGGGGCAATTTTTCCTCCCCCCTTCACCCCCTTCCGCGACGGCGCGGGGGGGTCGGGGGGGGGGGGGGGGGGGGAATTTGCCCTGTCCCGTCCCCCCAGTTCCTGCCAGCCCCCCAAAATCCAGCTGCCCCCTCCAGAGCCACGGCCTCCCCTTCCTCCCCCAGCCACATCAGCCTCGTCTGCCCCCGCAAACAATTTTTTTTCCCGGGTGAAACTTGTTGTTATTATTATTATTATTATTATTACTATTATTTTTCGGGAATGATGGAAGCGGGATGGAAGAAAGCTGCCGGGATAACCTGCTCCGGGGTGCGGGGGGAGAGCCCCTAACCCCAAACCTCCCGCGCTGCTCCCCTGCCTCCTCCCGGCCCGGCTGCCCGAGGGGAGGCCGGGCAGAGGCTGCGAGGGGCCGGGGAGGCCGAAATCCCGGCCAGGGGCGAGCCGCAGCCGTTTCAGCCCCGTTCCCGGCTGCAGGAATAACCGAAATAATAACAGGGCTAATACCGCTAATACAAACCCAGTCAATTCCCGCCGACTTTTCTCTTTCGTTTGTTACCGGAGCAGAGGAAATACCCGGTAAAATCCATGTTGATTTTGTTACAGTTTCTATTTTTTTTCCTTGTGTTTTGCCCAGGCAGAAATTCACCCCCGGCTCTCGGCTCCGCTTTCCCCGCGGGCAGGCGCGGAGGACCCGCGGGGAGCACCCGGAGCATCCCCCGGGCGTCTTCAGTGAGAGCCCGAACCTCCCCGGCCCCTGCCACCGCACCCAGCCCCTCCGACCTTTTCCTCTCCAAAGTTTTCCTGACTTGGTGCGGTCATTTTGGGGGCCACCGCTGCCGCCACCCCCCCGGCCCCGGCGCGTTTTGAGGCTTCGGGGCCAGGCTGCCCTGAGACACCCCCCCCGGGGGGCAAGCGGCTCTTTCTCACCTTTGTACTCGGAATCCGACGAGGAGCTGCTGGTGGTTTTTTCCATTTTCTCCCTAAAATCCTCGCCGGGTTTGGTGGGGATCCTGCCCGCCGGCTCCTGCCCTCCGTGAGGTCCATTGGTGCTGGAGTAAGGGGCGCAGGCTGCCAAGGGCTTGCAGTCGGCCAGGATGTCTCTGATGAGGAAGGACGAGGTGACGGTCCGGGACTGGGACGGAGCCGAGCCCTGGCCGGGCTGCAGATGCGGCCCCGCCGCCTCCAGGCACTCGCGGCCGGGCGAGCGGGGCGAGGGGCACCCGCTGCTGCCCTCCGAGCGGGGGCTCAGCTCCAGAGGGGACCTCCCGTCGCCCCCCAGAGGGTCTCCCTTGGGTCCTGCCGGGCTCCCGGCTCGGTGCGAGAGGATGGAGTCGATCCCGAAGCCGGTGGAGCCCTCCATGGCCCCCGCGGGTGCTGGCGCTCACACGGGCATCGGCGGGGAGGGCGCGGCGGAAAAGGGTCGGTAAGGATAATTAGCGGTGAGAGCGACAACAACAACAAAAAGGGGGGGAAAAAAAGAAAAATAAAGGAAAAAGAAAAAGGTGAAAGAAAAAATAAAAGAGCAAAGTTCAGCCTGGGATCCGGGCTCTGCGAGGCGCCGCGCGTTACATCCAGGGCTGCTCCGTCTTCAGCATCGCGCCCAGCTGCACTCAGACAGACAGGAGGGGGAGAGGGAGGCAGAGTCAAACTTTGGCCGCCGAGGGGTTGGTGGAGGTGTGGGGGGGACGGACCCCAAACCTCACCCGGGGGTCCCGGCCCCTGCCCGGCCACCCCAGCGCTGCTCGGAGCCGCGGGGCTGGGGGCAGCCCGGGGGCTGCCAGCCGGAGGAGGGGAGGCAGCGATCGATAGTGAGGCTTCGCAGCGCCCTAAGCGCTTAATGATCCCCAAATCAACTCAGCGGGGAGGGCGAGGGGAGGGCGGAGGGGGTGGGCAGCCGTCGGGCCGCCGCGGCGCCCCCCTTCCCCGCCAGCACCTCGGACAACGCCGGGGGAGGCGACGGTGGCGGCGGGAGGAGGAGGGGGGGGGGGGGAAACCGGAGTCAAACCGGAGCCGGCGAGTCAGCACCTCGAACAGCTGCCGGGCGCCGGAGTCACTCCGGAGCCGGCGCCGCTTTCAGCACCTCGGACAGCGGCGGGAGCCCCGCGCTTCCCCGAGGGGGGAGAAAATTAAAAAATAAATATATATTTTTTTTTAAAAAAAAAAGGGGGGGAGAAAAACTTGTGCCACTCCGGCTCGGGCACCCCCTCCGCACCCCAGCCGTGTGAACGCGCCCATTGGCCGCCGGGTGTTTTGGGGGATGTCACTCCCCGGCGGGCGACAGCTTGCAGCTTGATTATCGGGAATTAATTGCCGCCCCGCAGCCCCGCGCTTTGCGGGCGGTTTCCGCCCCTCTCTGCTGTCATCATCCCGCTGATGGGGCTCGTGATGGGGTGATTAGCCGCGGGGGGGGCTGCTGCTCGCTGCTCTCCTCCCCCCCTCCCCCCAATTAGCCGATCCGAACGGGGAAAGTTTTGCCGGTCGTTGGGATTTTTTTTTTTTTTTAAATAAAAGGAAAAAAAAAAAAAAGGAAAGAAAAGGAAGAGCACCGGCACCCTCCGCCGAGCCGGAGGCTCCGAGCCCGAGCCGAGCCTCGAGGCTGCGAATTTCGTTGCATCCTCTGGCTGTGGGCTGCGGGGGGGGCGCAGCGCTTTTTGCAGCAAAAAGCAGGGGGAAAGCACCGGGAAACTGCCCGGGCATCGCCTCCGCGGAGCTGCTGGGAAGGGACCGAGCTCGTTGAGGGGGGATTTTTTCTGCCCTTGATCCCGATTTTTATTTTAAATAACGCCGACCTGCGCGCCCTGCCCGCCGCCGGCCCGTTCCCCCCGCAGCCGCCCTTCCCTTCTCCCCTCCCGCCCCGTCGGGGCGTTTCGGTGCCGGGGGAGGGCTCCCGCCCGGCTCCCACCTTCCTCCCTGGGGGCCCGGATCCTGCTCTTCCGAAGCTCTCTCGAGGGCTTTTCCTGGGGGCCGAGCCCTCTCCGCGGGGCTGGAGAGGAAAAATAAATAAATCCCGTCCCCAAGCCTTGGGCGTGCGGCCGCACCGTGGCTGGTTATTTCTCAAATCCTCGGTTTCTTCCTTTTTTTCCCCCCTCGCGGGCCAGGCAGCTGCATCTTGTCCCCCTTCCAAAGCAGCTCTCGGTCGGCAGCTTGGAGGCGGTGGGAGCGGGGAGAGCCCCCCCCGGCCGCCCGGCTGCCAGCTGTCGGGCAGCGGCGCAGGCAGGGCCCCAGCACCTCGGCCCCGAAGGGCTCGGGGCTCTCCGGGCTCGGGGCAAGGAACAAAAGGAGTCGCCGGGGGGACAAGCCCCGGGACAAAATCAGCCTCAGCCCCTGGCCCTGCCTGCCCGCAGGCTGGAGGCGCAGCGCAGCCGGTGTGGGGGGAAATAGGGGGGCTGGGGGGGTAAGGGGGGGGGCTGCTCGTCCCTCCCTGTCCTATCTGCTGGGGGCTCTGGGGGATGTTTCAGGCTGGTTTTGCAGCATCCGCATCCCCCGGTGGGGCTGGAGCAGAGCAACAGATGCAAGGACTGGTCCCAGTGGGAAATGGGGCAGGGACCTGCTGGGACTGGGCTGGCTGCTGAGCCCATTTGGGATGGAGAGTGGCTCTGGGATCAGGACTGGCACCGGTTTGGGGGCAGGAATGGGACTGGGATGGGGTTGGGTTTTGGATTCAGGATTTGGACCAGCCATGCCAAAGGACCAGGTTGGGCTGGTGGCTCTGCTGCTCCGCTTCCTTCCCTTGAGCCACGCACCTGCCTTCAAACAATCATGAGGAATTTTACTGATCAGAGTCGCTCTCTGATGCTGTGCAAGGTTTTGGGGTGCAGAGAGGGGAGGGGCCTAATCCTCACCCCAAGCAGACACTGTGTTCTGCCGTCCCTAGCCAAGGCCCTGGGGACAGGGACTCACTGCAGGGCCACGCATGGGGCTCCCAGCAGCTACAGGTGCACCCACCCTGATGTCCCAGCGCCAGTGTGGCTGACATTAATCAGTATGAATTTTTAATATTATTATTAAGTCATTTCAGACCTGGACTCCCCAAGGCAGAAATGTGCCCCTTTTTACCCATACACGGAGTCCCCCTCCATCAGTTCAAAACTCATTAATTCCGGTTGTCACTTTGGGTGACTTTGGCCACCCAGTTCTGGTGTCACTTTAGGTCTACATTGGGTGCAAGCTTCCTCCCTTGGCCCAGCTGCACTCTGCTCAAACACTGGGGTACACGAGGACGTGTTGGGCCTCAGAGAGGTAAAACCCCATGTCGCACCACACAGCTTCGTCCAGGCAGCCCCAGCTTAGGAGCAGACCCATGCTCAAGAGCTGGGCTGATGGACCACTGGGGCGGGCTGCCTCCATGTCCCAGTGGACGTGTGCCCCAGGTGATGTGTCTGCTGCTCCCACCCCACCCCAGGCCCTTTCCTCCCACCCCAGCCTCCTCCAGAGCTGTGTCCATGGGAGCTTCCCAGTTGCTGAGCTGGCTCCATCCTGGAGGAGGGGCTGCGTGTCCCTGGGAGGGAACAGAGCCCACAGCATGAGTGGGGTGGGCTCCACGCTGCCCTGCACGTGTGGCCCCGCTGCACCTTGTTCTGCAGGGGGATGTCCCAGGAGGGACAGGGCCTGCTGGCCATGGTGGTGCATCGGTGCTGCAGGCAGGGCACACACCACTGAAACGGGGCAGGGAACCACAGGTGTGGTGCTCCACGTGTATGTTTGCAGGATTTGGCTCTTCCAGCTCCAGCAATTTCTCATTTTGATGCAAAGTGAACGTAGCTGCCCTTAAACCCATGTCCTAGACTGCTTCTGTTCACAAACACATGAAAGCACCAGGGGAGAGCTCCCTGATGCTGTGGTCATTTCACCAGGGTCAGCTCTGGGATGCTGGTGCCTTTGGGGTCAGCTGGACACCCCAGCTTGTGGGGTACTGCTGGCACCTGACACGTCCCTGGGTTTGGTTTTGGGGTCTCGGGGTGCAGGCAGAGCCCTGGTGGGACCCCCAGGGTTCGGAGAGAAGGGGCTCCCAGGCTGCGGCCCTGGCTGTGGCAGGGGTGAGCCTGTAAATATCTGGTGGGGGCAGAGCAGTACCCTGAGAGGGTCTGGTGGAGGAAGGAAAATTTCCAGAGGCTCTGTTGGGCTCTGTTCCGAATTCCTGTCCCACCCTAGCCGGGGTGCACGGCGAAGGAGGGCGCGGGGAGGGATGCTCGGTAGCGCCCGGCTTCGGTGGGATGCTGCGGGAAGCGAGTGAGCATCCCTGGGGGGGGGGGGGATCGGGGGGAAGGGGGGGGATAAAATGGAAGGGTAAGAGGCCTGAGGCTGCGGCGAGAGGGGCCGGGCGGCGGGGAGGCTGCAGCAGCGCTAAAAGCCCGTTACCAGTGGGTGTCACTGCAGGACAAGGAGCGTCCGGAGCCCGGGGGCGGCGAGGCCGTGCTGGGGCCGAGTCCCGGCGGCCTCAGGACGGGGACAAGGACAGGGACCGGCCCCGGCCCTCAGCGAGGCCACCCAGGCCCGAGGATGCGAGGCCCGGACCTCCTGGGGTCCCAGCGCCGGGTTTTGGGGAGCTGCGGGGCCGCTCGCCCGCCCCTGTGGCTGTTTGGCTTTCTGGTCTCTTTTTTGCTGCTTTTTTGGACCCGTCCCGGAGCAGCAGCTCTGCGTGGGCTTGGTGGCAACATGCTCGTTTGCCAGCCCAGCCATGGCAAATGGCAAAAGAAAAAAACGACCCCAAAGCCCCATCTCTCTGGTGATGCTCCCTGCCCTTCGCACAGCCCCAGAGACCTGCAGGGCTGCCGCAGGAGGGCTCAGCTGCTGCTGGAGCTGAGCTGGCAGCGAGGGAAACCTCGTGCCTGGGTTGCTCGCCCACTCCTAACCAGTGCCATTTTTAGCAGGACATGGTGTTTAAAGCCCGGCTCTCTCTCCCTGGGGAGGACAGGAAGGTCTCCTGTCATAATCCACTTCTGCCAGCATGGCAAACCCCGCTGTTATCCTTGTTATTTCACATGGGCTTTATGTAGATGCTTGTACTAAAAAGAGGGAACCACATAGCAGGGTTTTCCCTGTGTGGAGCAGGTGACTTCTGTCCTCCCTTGGCTCAGGTGTGGGCAGGGTGGAGTTTGCTGCAGCTGCTCTCCCTTAAAAAGGGCAGGGTGAGCCTCAAGCTGCCCTAAGGAGGGTGCTGGGGATGCCTGAGCTGCTCTTGGGGAGCCCTGCTTGTCCTGGGAAAGGTAAGAAAGCTGCTCCTGCAGCTTGCTTTGTTCTTGCATTTCAAGCAACGCATTTTAATGTCATGAAGGGCTCTGTTCCTTGAGGTCTGGGTCTAAAAGTCTGGCTGGAGATTGGGTGCGGGGAGAGCCCGGGGCTCAGCAAAGCTTCCTGAGCCTCTGTGCCCCCTCCTGGCTGCTGTGGGTCTGTGTGGGAGCATGTAGGAGGCTGGGCTGAGGTGTGCAGGACGAGGTCACATCCACCTCCCTCTCTGGTGCTTGCTTTTGGGCTTGGGGTGGGCTGGGACAGCGGCTCTCACTTTGTGCCATGGCCCCAGGGTGCTCAGCTAGTCCTGGGGTGACCACAGCTGAGATCTCTGAGTGAGAACAGGGTGCTGAATGCAAATGCTGAAAGCTAATGTTAGACTTAAATGTCTCCTGGCATAATCTGGGATATCATACCAGATGTGAGAAGCATAGGGATAGTTGATTATTCCTCTAGCAGTCTTGGAGACACCCAGTTAAAGTAATCACAGTTATCAGCTGGCACTTTCTTGAAGTGTAATGACCTTCTGGGAGCAGACCACTCTTAAACACTCTAATACCTGCTTGGGCTGTGTGTGGCTGGGCCTCTGCCGTTGCCTGCAGGTGACTAGGCTGGGGTTTGGGTGCTGTGGTGGTGTTAGGGCCTTGGTTCTGTTCTGCAACTGCTTGGAGAGGCGCAGCAGCAGCATTGAAGTGTGAATGTGGTGTTGGCAGGGGCTGCTTTCATGCAGCAAGGCCTCGGTATGACAGAGGGTTTAAGGCAGGTGTAGGGATGCCTTCACACAGGCAGACAAGTGCTTTGTGAATTGGGCAGTTGTGTTATGGAGCTATTATAGACTAGATATTGGTGAGGATAGGGTTGAATTTAATATATTTGTTCAGAACGGGCAGGGAAGGAGACCCCCCTGCTTTCCCTGTGGGGTTATACAGGTGCAGACACCGCCTGTTCCTGGTGTGGCCACTGTTACCTGGAGTGTGAGAGTCGTGGTGGTGGGACTGGGTGAAGCGTTGGTGTGCATCTGATGTGAAGCAATGAACAGGCTGAGACAGGACCTTTCCTTACATGTTAATGATTTATTTGGCTATATCTACGTTAGCATAACTTTTTAAAACCTGAGAGAAAGCCATTGTCTGTGGCCGAAACAGGGGTCTAGGGGCTGCGGTGCCCAGCACAGGGCTCTGGTCCAGGCTTCAGCTTGCTGCGTGGATGTCCTGGGAGAATGGACTGTGTCTCGTAGGCACTTCTCAATGGGAGGCACTGAACACCTTTTTACGAGCATCACGGTCTGGAAAAGTACTGAGATGAGGCCCAACCTGTAAGGAAAGGAGCAGATAGACGACTGGTTACAGGCAGCAGCTGGCCGAGGAGAACAGGGTGTAGCACAAGCAAGGAAGAGACTGCAGATTAGTGCAAGGATTTTTCACTACTTGGGAAAAAGTACTCCAGCTGAAGTTATCTACTTAATATGTTTGGAATGGGGGCTAATTTTCTGATCAACTTCAGGATATTCTTACTCTGCTCCAGTAACAAAATCCTATGGTCTTAACACTGTCAGTTATCTGACATTTTCAGATGCTGGCATGCCTTAAGATGGACTCTGAAATAAATAGAACTTATTTTCCACAACACAGGATGTAGGTGCCTCACTGAGGGGAGGCGGGATGGGCTCAGAGCTCCCACTGGGGTCAGGGACTTGTATGTGACTTGCCCAACAAAACACAGGAGCAGTTTCTTTCTGGGAATCCCATTTGAGGTGGGGATGTGGTGAACAAATGACCATGACAAGGGGGAAGACACTTGGTGGAGGTAAGTTCCAGGGCCCTTTGGGGTGAGCTGTACCAGTGGCATGGTTTACAAAGTTGTGGGCAGCAAACCCATGCAGTAGAAGCTAGGTTTACTGTGATGTGTGAGTGTCTTCATGTACAGGGTGGGTTTATTCTGCAAAGCCATGGGCTTCACCTGCCCTGACCCAGTTCCTTGTGCCATATATCTGCCTCGTGTGGATGTGCAGAGCTTTCTCCTGCCTCCCCCACACTGCTCAGGCTGGATGGATGTCAGGTTTTGCATATGTAATAATGCACAGCAGTCTCTGCCCTGAAAAGCTTGCCAGTGATCTCATTAATCAAGACAAACAAAGCCTATTTAGCTATTCTCCCTCACTGGAGGAAGGTGTTCAGGTGCTTAAATATGCATTCGAGTGCCTAACTTCAGACAGTTGTTCTGGATGTTCTTCCTTTCCCACAAGTAGCAGCAGTGACATAACCACTGTTACGGTGGGGAGGCAGAACCAAGGCTGCTGAAATGGGCGGGTGGCCCTGGGAGCCCTCTGGAGCCAGGAGGGAAGGTCTCCAGCCAGGCTGACTGCGACCTCCCATTAAAGATGCAGGAGATTTCTTCTGACCTGTGTGGAGACAGAGCTGGGATTGTTAGGAAAATCCACTGTGAGGACAAGCTGAGCTGTTTCTCTTGAAAGTGCCTCTGTTTCCTGCTGTGCTCCCTGCCCAGCACCACCAGGAATGGGGCAGGGTGAAATTTCTGCATGGGATTAAGTTGAAGTCATAGAGGAGGAAAGAGCAGTTGGTTTGTTCCAGTCTTGGTACAAAGCTCCTGGGTGAGAAATGTCATGCTGAGCCACTACTGACTGTAATTAAAATTAGCAGAGTCCTTGACAAAGTTGAGTGATGCCAGCTTCTGCCCTCAGCATGAGTAAGTGGGAAGCACCAGGTGTAAGACAGGGGACAAGTGTTTTTAAAAAATGAGAAGCCCCCTCATAATGAGGGATACCTGAGAAGTATGGATTAGTCCCAGGCCAATAATTAGGGACAAGATAAGGGTGTCCTTGGGTCAAAGGTCTTATTATGACAGACTGGTGTGAGAAGTCAGTGTCAGTGATGAATCCCCATATCTGATTCTTCTAATTCATATTTTAAATGATGAACCCAAAGGTACTTTCTCTAGAGACAGCTGATGATCTTTACCATTACTCTGATGTGGTTATGGGCTGCTACACCAGGATTTTGTTTGAATCACAGATTTGGAGCATAGGCTCTAGCAGAATAGTAGTGTAGTTTGTAGGCACCAGCCTGACAGTGTTCTCTGCAGGGTGATGGAGCTGCAACTGTTTTCATCTGCTCATTAGAAGCAATGTTTTGCTCCTACATTGCGTATTTTATTGACAAATTAAAACATGCAGGGCAATTGCAGCTGGGATATTGTAACAGCCCTTGCTTCAAATAATTAGAGGGGCAGTACACTTATGCCTCCTAAAACTTCAATATGTATTTGGGGGACCATTTTCACTTGGGTTTCTCAGTTAATGTTCTAAATTAGAGGACTGCAGGTGACCACTTGCCAAGCATTAGTGTGACCATTTGCATGCTACAAGCAGAGATCCTCCTGTTAAAGGAGGGCTAATAAATTCTGTGTGAGATACAAAAGCAGCTCAGCTGGTACAGAGAAGGCAGAACTCCCCTGAGGCAGCACAGTATGTGCCCCAGAGACTTTTATTTTATTTTTTTTTTGGGTGCTGTTGGAGTGGGGCTTGCAGACATTGAGGTGGGTGCCGGGGTGCGTGGCAGCGGCTCTGCTCTCTGAGCACCCCTGGGAGGTCAGCCAGGTTAGCCTCTGGGAGAGAAGTAAATGGGATTTGCAAGGGGTGAGGGGGATTAATTGAGGTAGCTGGATTAGATGGTTTGCAGTGACTTGTGGGAGGTGTTGAGAAGGAGCCTGTGGATGGGACCAGAGCAGCGCTGGGCTCTCCTCCTGCTGGGGAAGGATCCGTGCACGGCGGCACCCACTCCTCTCCCAGCACCTGCCTGGCTCTGCGTGCTCAAAGGCAGCCTCCCAGCCTCGTACGATTTTTCACTTTAACAACAAAGCCTCCCCTAGACTCAGCCTAGTTTTTCCATCATCCATTTGATTGAATCCTTTTAGTGGGTGACAAAACACTTTCTTGAGCTCTCTTTACAGGAAACCAATCTCTCTTCCTTTTTCAAAACCTCCCTCATTTACAGGAGTCTAACAAATCCCGGGCCTTTTAAGTCCTTTCCTGTTTTTTCTTTTCTTTTTTTTTTTTTTTTTTTCTCCCCAAAACAACAGCATCACATTTGTAGATTTTTTGGTGGGGAGGAGGGAATAAAATACACAATACGGGAGATGGGTGCTGTACGTGCACTGCACTGAGCATCCCTGTGCAGACAAAAACGCGCGCGCGCATCGAGATGCAAATGATTTCCGTGAAGCTATCACTTGTAAAGCTTGACAGAAAATAATGAGAAACACTAAATCTTTTATAAGGTCAACACTCAAGCAGCTGTCAAACAAGAAAAGAATTTAGCGAAAGATCCGCAAAAACTTCCATCGCCTCATTAAATCCAACAGGGCCGGGGCCCGGCGTGGTGAGGAGGCACCGGGGCGCCTCCGTTTTGTGTCAGTAATTTGCGGCGGAGGAAGAGGGAAGACGAAACAGCCAGCGCCGAAGGGGCCTTGGGGGAGGCTGGGGAATCGTTAGTGCGCCAGGAGCGGCCTCGGCTCCTAATTGGAAGCATTGGGCATTATCAACGGAGGATTTGCCTCGGCTCCCTGACAGCTCTCTAGGCCTGGAATGATAGCCCACTTGTCAGTGTAAAAGACCATTAAAAACAAACCATTTTGATTTAATTGGAGGCGGTGCGCTGGGGGCCCAGGTGAGGCGCTTCATCAGCTGATGTTGGCTGCTGATGCCTTTTTCCCCCTGTATTGATGGCTTTTTTTTTTCCCCTCCCTTTCAAAAACTGTCTAGGAAAGAGAAAGAGGTGCTGAAAGATCCTTCACAGCTGCACCGAGAGTGGCTTTCAATAGGGTTGTCAACAAATGCCATGACAAGTTAGGGAGAGGCAGGTATTTTTAAAACAGACGTTATTCTGTCCAAGCTGAGCTGTGCTGGGAGGTGGCTGTTGGATTATTAGGGTTACAAATACCATGGCTTTTCCTGGCAGTAGCGTGCTTAACCTGCTTAATGAACGGGCTGGATGGCTTCTCCCCACCTTTCTCATTTCAAGAAGGTGAGGAAATCCAGGACAATGGGATCCAGGCTAAACAGTCCTTGTGTAGCAAAAATGGGAAGGATTCAGAATGCTCAGTAATTTTTGGCTGCTGTGTTTAATGCCCCACTGAGACTTTTCTTTTTTTCTGCTTGCTGAAAATAAAGGCCACATATGTTTGCTGGTCACTTGGTCTGGGCGATAGTGCACGTAAAGGAGAATTCAGGCACTCGAGCTGGAACCTGGCATGTCGCCTGCTCGGCAGATGTCCAAGGGCTGGAGCAGAGCAGGCAGCTTTCACACCAACTGCGGGTTTTTGAGATTTGTAACTCAGACCTCTTTTGTGCCAGGCAAGAGTTTTACTCCAAGCTAAGTTGTTGGTTGGCAAATGGTGCCTCCACAGAAGGCAGAATTCCCTGAACAAACACATCCAGGCCATTTAAAAAGCAAATACGGGAATCTGTATGGAGCAGTAGCAGTGGTAGGGGTTTACCTGAAGACAACACAGCATATGAGGCTGCAAGTGCTCCAGATCTGTTACTTCATGGGTGAATATCTCTACTGGCAACAGGCACAGGTTGCCAGCAGTTGCTACCTTTGGACATGGGGGCTTGGATGCAGGTGGAGCCTGCCCTGGAGATGGCCTGGGCTGTAAGGCTGCATGGGGAGTGATGGTGTGAGCTGTGCCTCGTGCCGCAGAGCCCGAGATGCTTGGATCATCGTGGTATTGGAAGTCATGAGCTTACATGGTTGTGGTGCTTCAGAGGCTAAATCTAAACATCTCACTTTTTAAAAAAAGGCTTTTATGGCTGTTTATGCTCTGTTTGCTGGTGTCAACCAGGAGATGTTGGAGAGCAGAGGAATGATGGACTACTGGGTCTGTGAGGGGATGAAAGGACTGAGCATGGGAGAGGGGAGTGCAGGGTGCAATGGGGCAGTTCAGTGTAAAGTGATAGTGGCAGAGACTGGACCATAGAAATGCCTTGCTGTGACTTGAGTGATTATATTGTATTGTAGTTCTAGCTCTTGGGCAAAACAAGAAAACCCAAAGAATCTCCCTAAAGCAAGATAATTTATAGCTGGTGATAAGGGCCTGGAGCATGTATTTAGATACAGATGGCCACAACGTGGGAGGTGACACGTTGTTGCCCCCATGGAGAAGTGCAGGGACCTAGCCCTGGGCAACTAGGTCTCCACATATTTGGGACTTTTCAGGGTGTTGTGTTTAATTTGAGTTGTGCCTCTTGCAGGCAGGGCAGCACTGAAGGCCCACGGAGCTGCTCTGGGTTGGACTGGGACCTACCAATTCATTTCACTTGGGCCACTGATCAGCCATCTGGTGCCACTGATTTTTAGTCAGCCAAAATCCCAGCTGAAGGGAGGCTTGATCTGGTACCATGGTGACAGAAAGCTCTTGAACTCATTGCCTTGGTCTTCGAGTGCTATCAGGGCCTCAGGAGACAAGTTTTATAACACTCCAGCTCCATGAAGTTCTGTTGTCCTCCTTAAGCCTGGGAGGGTAAATGGTGCCTCTGAAAAGCCAGCCCAGTGTGTGCTGTGCGCATCAAGCACAGGTTAGTGTAGCACAGTCTGTGGCTTTTCTGACAACAATTGCAGGATTACATGAGCTGTGCTTGTCAGTTCAGCTCTTCAGACAAAAATAGAGGTAAGGCATTAAAAAAAAATGCAGAACATTTTTTGTGTGTATGCTAAACCTCAACTGTTAATTCTGATGAAGGATCAGGCTGTGAGCACATATCGGATCCCTGGTGAGAATCAAATTCTGGAGCCCAGAATTTTGCTGCAAAGTTTATACAGTGGGGATTCCTCTAATTACTTTCACTGGAAATTTACCTGACAGAGCTTTCCCAGGTAATGCAAGGCATACGCGGGAGAGCCGCTCAGCCGTTGACAGAGCCTTTGATTTTGTGCCAGGTTGCAAATTAAGTCTTTTGCCAAGGTACCCGAACACTTGCTCGTCAATTGCTTATCGCTTATTCATATCGCGCATCGAGTGCAGCTCGTTTCATCTGCTGGGGAAGGCAATGCGTGTTGACAAAAGTGTTGTCCAAAGTTGTTGCATTTTCTTTCCTCCCTCTGTCTGGTCAAGTAAACAAGAATATTCTCACTGGAAAGCCACCTTGAACGTCTGTGCAAGTTGGAATTCTCTAATGAGCAAAGAAAAAATAAACCTCGTGTGTGTCACTGACACATGGTGTGCGGAGCTGTTCTAACACGTGGGCAAATTCTGTCCTTTTACATCACTGCTGCGTGAGGTGTCGCTACCAAAATAAATGCCCTTCTGAGCTGACTTTACAGAACCCCGAAAATCTATTGTCGAGTGGCCAGTGTTGAGCACTGGTTTGGATTATGACTATTAAAAATTTAGATGGAAGCAGCTGAAGCTCACCCTGGACTGTCTCTCTGCAGACGGCAAGGCTGTGGGGATGCTGTATTTTGGCAGCAATATATTTTCCAGAATTTGACACTGAGGATGCCTTTCTGCCCAAACCAACACAATGCTAGTGATGGGTGATGTGAGGACAGGGCGCATGGCATGAGCTGGGGGCAGGAGGATTTCTGTGCTGGGTGCCTGAGCTCTTAGAGTCCCCAGAGAATGTAGTCCTACACTGACAAAAAATAGTCTTGGTGCACAGTTCTAGTTATGATCACAAAACCTGATCCCAGGAATCTTGTCACTGCAGGCAGGGCAAGGCAGAGGTCTTTGCCTTGGGGGGTGACTGAGGAAGGGCAGTAGAAACATCTTGCTGAGGTGAATAAGGAGTTAACTTCTGCTGGGATTTGTAATAAATTAAAAAAACCTTTCCCTAATGAAGTGCCCGCCAGGATGTGACTGGCTCCCCACGACCTGCTTGTCTCAGTGAGCCGGGGGCCCAGGAGACCCGGCGGCAGGTCGGTCCTCCAGAGCGAGACGCGGAGCAGGAGCGTGCCCCCGGTGTGCGAGAGCCTGTAACCCACACGGTTGGCTTAATAGCCTGGGCCATTATTCTAAAGCAGTGGGGCTGAAACCTAAATCCAAATGAAAACATAGTCAATTTGTCTGTACTTTAGCGACTGAATGGCTAGGTAATGCCATGCAGCCCTGGCAATGTAGGGAGCAGGCGGAGGCAATTAGCGGGGAGGGCAAAGCTCCTTTGTTTTCTATTCTGCTTGCTCTGAGCTCTAGCACAGTGCCAGGTCTTGCATGGACCTAGTGGTAAGTCCAGCTTAAGAGCCACACAGCTGTCTGCAAGGGGAGAGGATGGGAGCAGAAAAGTCCTCCTTGATGATCTTTATGGGTTTAGAAGAACAACATTTTCCTGTTGCCCCCTGCTCTGGATTACTGCCACCTTGCTAACAGGTTGTTTGGCAGGCTCAGAGCAGGCCAGGCTGTGAAAGGCATCTTGTAGCTGATAGGCAATGTCAGAGGGAGCACAATGATGAGTAGCTTAAGGGCACGTTGCACCCCTGTGCCTTGTACCATCCTCAGGTCACATGGAAAATAGCATAAATTATGGTTGTGGGGATGGGGGCAAGGGATTCTTTCAATGTTCTTGCCCAGAGTTAAGTTCTTCCCAGGCCTTGAGCACCTTGTGTAATGGCCAGAGCAGGACAATCTCACTGAAAGACAGTAGGAAATACGCAGATGGGAGTCTGCTAATGAGCTTGACTTCAGCTTAATTCTTCTGAAAACTAAAAGATGTGTTTTAGTCATGTGTTTTTGCTTGGACAGTGAATTGACTTGTTCTGCAGCTCCTCAGCTATCAAAGTGACTTTCACAGTGCAGACTTTTGGTAGAAAAAGAAAGACACCTGGTCAGATGGGAGCCTTGTCTTTATTGCTGTCAGCTTTTGGTGATCCTGAGGAGGCCTTGTAGGGGTGGTGGGGAGTCTGAGAAAGTGGAGCAGCTTTAAGGAGCCTTGTAATTTGAAGCAGTTGCCTTAAATACCTGTGGTGAGCTTTCTGCCATTTCATGTGCAACTTTGCCCTATTCAGAAGCTTCTCTGGCCTCTGTAATCTGTAAATTGGAGGACAGAAGAGCACCTGAGACCTGTACTGATTGTACTGAGTGGTTGCTTTTTTAGTGGTATAGCCTAAATACAGTGTTTTGGTAAATTACTTACAGTAGCCAATGCTGACAAAGGTCTTCCCCAGGCCATTGAGCTGTTTCTAGGAAAGCCATAAGTTAGATATCCCCCACAATGTTAGAGCCTGAGAAATATTTTATGAGAACAATTAGTGTAAGAACAAACTTCCTTGCATCCTTGGAGCACTGTTCCTTAATGTCATCCTTGTAATGGAAGGGACGGTAGCGAGTGACTGCTGGAGTCCATGGGTTTGGCAGAGTTCGAATGAAGGGTTAGGCCAGCTTGTCTTGCAAGGCTATTGCACCACAACCCATGTAAAGAAAAAACAAACAAAAAAACAAAAACAAACAAACAAAACACAACTCTATAGAGATGGTTAAGGCACAGTTTGGAGCCTATCAAGTAGTTTCTGAAGCCATCAACTTTCCTTGGGTTATTGCTGCTCATAACTGGGCAAACTCTTATGGATGTTTGAGATCTTCTTTCCATGGAGAAAACCATGTACTGAAACTCAACTGAGCAATGAGTTTCCTAATCCAAGTTCTAACATGAATAGCGCATGTTAGATCTGCAGCTGGGGAAAGGTAAACCATCCAGGTTAATGTAATGAGAAAGGAGGAAAGCAACATATCTGTAGATGCTGTGCAAAACAAGTTGTTCCTCCTCCCCCAGATGCTGTTCCTAAGAAGGAAAGGAAGAGGAGAGAGGAAAAGACTCAAGTGGTGTCTGAGACCTGTGGCTGGGGGAAGAACCCAAGTGCAATCCTGGATGAAACAAAAGGGAAAGCATGAAGAAAAACAGAGGCTGAAAAATGAATAGTGATGGAAAGGTCTGGGGTGAGAGGAGCTCTAAAGAGGAGGCTTGCCCCAGTATCTCGTGTGACTTACACAATCTGTTTAACAGCGATCGGTCATGTTCTTTCCCTGACACTAGCCGCAGCAGCAGCTTTGTGCTGACAGGCAGCTGGGATAAATGATTACTGACATATGCTAATCGGACAGTCTTAGACAGGATGTAAAAGGAATACATCAAGGTGGTGCAAAACATATTTCTTGGTTGAAACTCTCCAACTTGTACAAGTAAATTAGCTTCAGGAAGTCACAAGGCTCCTTCATTGTTTTAAACTGCAGTTAAAAATCAACAGCAGAGCAAAAATTAAAATAAAATCCCAGAACCATCAGAACAAGGGCTGGGGCAGAGGGCTGAGAGACTCTTTGCAGTGGTATCTATCACTGCCAGATATGATTTTGGCCATATAAACTCCCTACAGGTTTTCGATGCTTTCAGACTTTCTGGTGTCTCCTTTCCATTTCCCTTGCCCAGTTCTTCTCCCTTCCTTTGTAAAATGCCCCCTAGCTCTTCACTTGAAGTTTCCCGGTAATTTACACCACAAACAAAGCTAACAGAATTTGAACAAGTATCCCAGAGCACAGCAAGATGCACAGACGAGTTCAGGGAGATGTTCAGATCCCCTTGCTAAAACAAGAAATCTTCACCCTGGCTCTTATTTGGATCAATTAAAGGAAGTGTCATACACATCTGTTGCCTGGCTAGGCCCTCTGCTCAGTCACAGGGTGAATATTGTCAATCAGGTAGTTTAGATAGATAACAAGAGCACAGACTTCCTGGAAATTTGTAGTTCTTTGTGTGGAAATGCTTCTTGAGACGCATTAATCTGGTGTGGCTTGAATTAGTTATGCTAACAGCTGATAAAATGTCAGACTACCTAAAAGTAGGCTGGATTGTTTTGCTCAGGTAGGGCAGTTGCAGAAATACCAGGAGAGAACAAAGGCCATGCCAATACTAATGGGGAAATATAACAAGATGCTTCTGATCTAGTGAAGATCACAAAAGAGTACACATTTAGGAAATAAGTCATTAAGCCCTTCCTCTGGTCAGCTGCTGCTTTTCTTCCAGACCTTATATCTGCAAAAAGCATCCTACCCTGAAGTCCAAAAGGGGCTGGAGTTTAAACACATCCAGTGTGGGAATATTTTAGGGTCTGGGTTTCAGGGAGCTCTGGAGTAAGAGCTTTGTGTCTACCCTCATGTGATAAGGGTATTACCAGGGAACACAGGCAAGTTTAGAAGGTGTCTCTGAGTTCAGTTAAGTACTCCATACCTTCTCCAGGTGGGGCAGGTGCCAGAAGGACTCCTCCTTTGCAGGTGCTGGCTGCTTTCGGAGAAATGTGGTACGAGTTTCACGCATTTTGTCTTTCTGTAATCAAAGATACACAAGAACAGGCTGAAATGGCTGCACAGCTATATACATCAGGTTGGTGTCTTGTAACAATACTGTGATGAAGTAGTCTAAAGGTAACTTTGGACTGATGATCACTAGTGCCTGATCTGGGTGGTCTGTGTCCACACAGCTAATCCTGATATCTAAAATACACTGAGGAAAATGCAGGCAACTGCCAACGCTGAGCTTTATGCAGCATCTCAGTGAGATGACCACTGCCTGCTAGGAGCCTTGAGCTACAGCACTGGCTCATCACTAGCTGGGAGAGTCATTTCCACCACCACAGCCATGGGAAAGATTTCCTGACTGATCTGTCTCTCATGATTAAATGCAATGTACAATACTTGATAGCTCCAGCACAAGCCAGTGCAGGTACCTGGTGAATGTTTTGGCCACTGCACAAAGCCCTGGGGAATCTGTTTGCTGTGTGGTCTGGTTTGTAGATATGTGTTGCTTAACTCAGTAATTGGGGGCTGCAAGCTTCAGGAACTTGATGGAGAGAACTTAGTGATTAAAACATCAGTCATTAACAGATAAGTTAGGGATGCATTTTTCCAACATCCTGGGCTCGTGCGTTCATAAAATAGCTGCTAATTAAGAACACTGTATTGCACTTCCACTATAAAGCATACTTTGTGATGGCAGTAAGCCCATTGAAATTGGTCATTACCATATTAGCTCGACTCTTCCTTGAGTCATTAACTAATAAAACAGTCATTGGCTGCTTTTAAATGTTATTACGATATTGCTATGTTTAACAGCTCAAACAACTGCTCAGGGTGTGTGCATCCACTGTGACATGCCAGGATCAAGGCTGGTGCTGGTCCTTTGAACATTTGGCTGCTCTGTGCTTTTGTCCACTGCTGCAGGTAACCTGAGCAGAGCTGATGCTGTCCAAGGACTATCTGCAAGACTTCTGGCATGAGTATGGCATTAAATACCAAAGATAACTTGAAACCTAATGCTTTGTTACAGCAGAACTTCTAGTATTGTGGTGATGCAAAAAGAATTAGAGCCTCCATTTTAATTGATAACAGCAGTTTAGCTAGGCACCCTGTGACCAGAGACACTGCAGACAGATGCTTAATGATAGCTAGAAAGATGTCTCTGTGGAACAGGTGCCTAAGCCTTTTGGAAGGCCTTGACCAAAGCACCACTGCCCTGAGCTTGCTCACTTCCTGTGTATACCTTCAGATACAACAATACTTCTATTTAAACCTTTCCTTTTTTTTCCAGTGCACTTCCAGGCATGCACACTGCAATTTTCACATCTGGTGCTCACTCCCACAGCATTATCCTGCAGGCTATGCTCTGGCTGGAGCCAGGCCCATCTTGGCTTGGAAGCAGCTGATCTTTATTAGGCTTTGCCAGCCTTCTAGCAGTCAGGGAAAATGGTTTCCCACCTGGCACTGCTCACTGTGATGGAGAAAGAAGCCCATCCATTGTGGGGTGGGATGGGGAGTTCATGCCTGGTGGCAAGCAGCAGTGTTGTTGGAGTATTATTACCTTTTTCTTTTCCACTCGCTGGGCTGCTGTCAGTGCTCTCTGCTCCTCCATCCACAGCTCCTTGTATTTGTGTTGGAAGACCTCAAAAAAGGGAGTGGAAGGCCTGGGAAAAATGTTCAAAATACAATGATATAATCTCCAGGGTTAATGCCTCTCTACCTCCCTGTGCTGATTCCCTTCCCTGTGCCTGGAAAATGAGCGGTGAGAACATGAAAATATTTCTGCTGTGGTGTACAAAGAAGCCCAAACAGATGCATTGATGGACTGGATGAGAGGACTACTGACAATCTGAGTCTAGAATTAAAACAGACTAACACATTGTCAGGTGTCTGCAATGCGAAGGGGAGCTGAATGACTGAGCTCCTCTGGTGCCCCAGCTGCATAGAGCAGATTTGTCTCTTGAAACAGGGCACCAGCGAGTGTCCCAGCCAGGTGGGGGCAGGAGCAGAGGAACTGCAGATGACTACAGCTCTAGATAAATGGTAAAATTTACAAGTCAGTCACTTTTTGGTCAGTTTACCTGCACTGAGCTGGCATTAACTCGACCAAATAGCAACAAAGCTGTGGCCCGGACTTATTGAGCCTTTCTCCTGGCAAGGGAGGATGCTTTAACTTCATCAGCTGCTGTGGGAGGTAGAATTGGCAGTGGCAGCAGTGGAGCAGCAGGGCTCTTGCCTCGAGGACAGCATATTGCTTATCACTGTGGTTGTGGTGCTATTCTTCTCCCTCAGAAGCAAACATTAGAAATCCCAAGGGAGAAAGTGATGGAAGACCTGCTGCTGAAATTTTATCGGTCCTTGTCCTTGCACACCTAGATAGGGAGGGACCCTTTCCATCTCAGCAGCAACCAATGACACCGTGGAGCCACTAGCTTTGCTCACACTTGTAGCATGCCGTGCCTTCAGCTGCTGCTCCTGGAGCAGCAAGGCAGGGCTTTCCCTGCCTAAACAGGGATTTGAGCTGGGCTAAATGCTGGGTGGTTCTGGGCCACCAGAAGGTGGCTTTCTGGAGAGAGCTCGTGCACCAGGCCACAAGTGAGCTGGTGCTTCAATGTTTTTGTCAGCAATTGGCCTGAAATCGTCAGCAGCCAGCTTTTAGCAGTCTGGAGGATCCTTGACAGTAGCGGGGGGCGCCAGCAGGGCTTATGCAAATAGTAACTC
Organism: Nettapus auritus; assembly: GCA_011076525.1. Taxonomy (NCBI): domain Eukaryota; kingdom Metazoa; phylum Chordata; class Aves; order Anseriformes; family Anatidae; genus Nettapus; species Nettapus auritus. Next base: position 7,165,317 of record CM021781.1, on the reverse strand, counting down.
TTCTGTTTCTTGTTCCTTCACCCCTGTGGTGACTTTTATTACTTAATTATTGCACACCACATGCTTCAAAACAGCCTAATCTATGGTCGTGTTTTCTAATGATACTAGATGTGCAATCCAGCAATATACATCCCAAGGGGGCATTCATATCAGAGGAGACATCCTTCTGCAGACCGCCCGTTTCATAGATCACATGCTGCAGGGCTTTTCAAGGCTTTGCCTACAAAACAGCCTTGTTGCTCCAGACTGTCATCTGGAGACACCCCATCCCAAAGGGGACACCGACATTTACCCTCGTCTTCCCTTGTTCCCTCACCTTCTCTTACAATTTGGTATTTCATGCTGACCAGAGCTGGGCAAAAATATCTACAAAGGATTAGAAGATATGGCATAGCTGTGGCTGAGCATCTCATTGTATGTTGTAAATTCGGTAGTTCCTGTATGTGCTCATGGTGAACCTTGTGGGCTTGATTCCTTTTTCTGACCCTTTGCTTTCCAAGGCAGGAGCTTTTCTGGTGTGTGTGAATAGCAGGGAGGGATGCAGGAAAGCATGGAGACTTGTGTGTGGTGCTTGATTATTGATTTTTGTGGTGGCTGAGGGTTTTCACATCTCCATGGAGGTGACTTTTACCATCTCTGGTGGACCAGCCAGTTGCTGACTGATTAGTCCACAGCTGGCTTGTAAGTAAATGCTTGAAAGGACACATTTGGGTTGATGCTCTTCAGAGACTCTTCCCCGCCGTGTGATTAATCGCATTTAAATCCTGATCCAGCAAAGTATAGAATCATGCCTGGAACAATACATGCATGAACTGTCTTTGGGAAATTAGTAGGGATGACTTGTGTGCTTAGTTATATGTACGGGTTCTGGTGGGCTGTCAGATGTGATGCTTGATCTGGCTTTTCCTGCCTCCCTCGAGAGAAATATTGAGAAACTGGGGCAGGGAGCAGGGGATATCAGGCAACACTTCTTTGACTAAGGTTACTGGAGAAATTTCAGCAAGGCAGCTTTTTTTTTTTTTTTTTTTTTTTTTTTTTTGTAGGTCAAATGCTGCTACCATTGGGGTGGATGGGGAGTTTTGGCCCTGGTATCGGTGTCATTTGGTGGTCTGGTGGTATGGCGCAGTGCAGCTGGCCTAGGGGAAAATGTCCTTAGTGTTACTTGAGGGCAGGAATGAACTGCTTGTGTGCTCCGTTTCCCTCTGTCACCCTGCCCAGATGTTGCTGCTCTGAGCTGGGAGGATTTTGCTGTTACCGTCTGGGGCTGCTGGTTTTTGGGGGTGGGGGTGTAGGCAGAGAGCCATCTGCTGAAAACGCTTATTGTGGATTAAAACCTGTCTCGTTCAGAGCAACTCAGATCTCCTTGTTTTGGCACCAGCATCCTGCCACAGAAAGGGAAGGGAAAGAAAGTTCTGATAGGATGTAACAAATTATTTATAATTGTGGAAAAAAATAATCAGCTGCTTCCTTTTATAGTCAAATAGTTGGAGCCAGTTCTAATGATGACATTTCCTAAATATTTTAAAATTTATCTATGCGCAGTTTCAAAACTATTATCCCTGAAACAGTCCCTGTCTCTTTAATAGACTCGTGCTAATTTACTTTCAAGAGTGAGGGTATAGACCTATTTTCGACTGAAATGACAAGAGCCTGCTTACTTGGTTATACAATGTGGTATGCTAGTCTGCCAGAAATCTCCTGGAAGCGAAGCTGCAGCTGTTCTAATAGGCTATTTTACTGTGAAAACAATGTTAAAAAGTATAATAAAGTATTAACAATATTAAAATAAAACAGTGTAGGCCTTAAATGAGCTACAAACTAGTTAAATCTATTCTATTCAATATGAGCCTTCAGTGCTTTGCAGCTGATACCTCAGAGCTGGGATTTATCTAAAATGAAGGCACCAGGGACATGCAAGGGAAATGGTAATTATAATTTGCAAACATTAGGCTGACACTTTTTTGTGTATGTGTGTATAAATTCTGACAGCTGTGATTTGTGCGGCGTGCCAAATAGTGTACTACTGATCTGGGAAGGGCTCTCTTTCTGGCAGGCCATCCTCAGAGCGGCAGCTCATTAAAACTTTGGAGAAGGAGAAGTTGCTGAAAACAGGAAGGCGTCAGAACCATCTGAGGGACTTTTGGTACACGCTTGTTGAAAGGTGTTTGAGAAGAGAGCCTTGGGTCTGACAAACTGGAATTTTAGTACGCCTCTCCGTTCACAGTGGGGCAAAATAATTGGTCATCAGTGACTACTAATTTGGTTTAGTAGCCAGAGGCATTTTTTTTCTTCCCAGAAAATCAATGACAGTGCCGAGGTCTGTTCAACGTGATTCAGCTCAAGACGGGTCCTCATTTAGCTCTTGATGCTTCTTCCACTGGAGACAGCTATTTTGTTAAAATGAAATTAAAATCTATCTATAATGCTTGGCTCTGAGAGCGGCACCCGTCAATGCCATGCTGCTCTTGAGGTTTCAAGGTTGTCAGTCTGCCCTCAAACTTATTTTCAAAGGTTTATACATCAGCGGGGGAAAAAAAAGGTACTTGGCAAAAGTGGATACAAAGGACTTCTGCTCAAGAAGGGTTTTTTATTCTGGCTTAAAAGATGCAATCAATTTTATTGCTGTATTGTAAAAGGGTAAAAACTTGACTTGAGATTGTTTTTTTTCTTGTATTATTCAAAAGCACAAGGGCTCATAAATATTTTAGTGCAAACTACAGCCCTTAGATTCTCCTGGTAGCCCTCCAGCCAGTGCAGCACGGCTCCTGCTGTACTCTGCCCACTGATGGTCGGGACAGGCTCTGATGGGGAGCAGAGGACACTTGCATGGGCACTGACTCCCTGGTGGCTGCATGCTTTTGGGGCTGCACCAAAAGCTCTGCTCCCAGGAACCACGTGCGACCCTCTAGTTTCAAGGGCAGCTTAGTGGCAGCAGGCTCTGGCACTGCATGGGTGCCTATACAGTAGATAAATCATATCACTTTTTTTTTTTTTTTACAGTTGTGATGTCAAAGCTGTGTTACAACACCAACGGCTATCCTGAAACTTTAACCCTTTCTTAAAAGGTTAATGAGGCTTCAGTTTTTTGTTTTGTTGGAGTCAGCCCTTGCTAGTGTCTTTTAATCTGAGATTATTTCCTCTTGGTGTACAGCCAGGATCCACCTTTGGGGTCTTCAGCCCACAGAGCTGTAAGAGGCACAGCCTCTGTACCCCTTCCTCACGTGGTGTGGTGTGAAGGATTTGTCCTGTGGCAGTACTGTCAATATAGTGTTCTCTATACTGTCTTATGGCTGGGGCTTGGATGGCCAAGCTGGCGCTCTTACCAGCACAGGTCAGTTTCATGCTGGGTACCAGTTTGGTATCCAGTGTGGGGCTTCTCGGTGCAGCCAACGCAGATTATCTTCAGCAAATGAAGTGCAAGCTGGGGCCTGCCATTCTGCTCGGGGCCTTGGGGTACCACCAATGCACACAGCACTGAGGCATTAATGCTCCGGTCCCTCTGCCCTGAAAGGGTGTTTATAGTACAGGAAAACTCTGATTACAGTTCCCTTGTACTGCTATATTGTCTCCCTTCCTCCCTCGTTACTGATGGGCTAGAGCTAGCAATCTATCTACCATTAATTTGTCTCTGTGTAGCCCAGCAGGAATCTGGGGCATGATTACAGCTCTGGCCCTTGTGTGAGAGCCGGCACAGCCCCGGCATCCCCTTGCAAACTGCCTGGCTCTGCCTAGCCTTAATTGTTCCCCTTTGGCCAGTGGACCTGTCTGCTCTAACAAGGGCAGTGAGGAGGGCCGAGGTAATTGAAGCACTTAGCCACACTCCCCAGCATTGCCTCCTGCAGCTAATTAGGAAAGAGGGCCGCTGGGCTCTTCGTTATTTCTTCTAATTGTTTGTGGGTTTTGCATAACAGTGAATGGCAGAAGAGGGATGTTCAGTTAGCGGCGGATTCTTGACTTTGAAATTTGTATAAAAGGTCACTTACAATTTGTTAACACTTTCACAAAAGTGAATTCAATTAGTGGCTCCAGAAGTCCCTGCACACATGTGCATGTGTTTGTAAGAAGAGGGAGAGATGGAGAAACATGCAGAGTGTGGATGTAAAGGCTCTTCGCTTTCCTAGGAAGGTTGTGGACTATACAGCAAAGTTATAGGCCCCTTACAGCTTTATGGTCCTCTAAATAGGTCCTGGCAATAAACCCATGGAGAGGCCTGAAAGATCATTTTTAAATGATCTCCACTTGTCCTCACTTTCCATTAACCACTGAAGAAAATAACAAGAGAAAAATTGGTAGAAAACACTCGGGGACCAATTTTTTTTGCAGTCCTTGCAGTGGCAAATCTCCCAGTTGAAATAGCGGGTCTTTCACCCGTGTGGCAGCTTCAGGATCCGTGCCGTCGAAGCACTGATTACTCTGAATTTCTGAAGCTTCTTTACAGTCCTTGTAATTTGGATGAGGAAATAACAATATAAGTTATTTCACCATGGGCAGCCAATGAGGCAGTGGCTTCTTCTAAGTGTCAGAGGATCTGTTATTTTGCTCAGAGGGCTCGTATGTATAGAACAGTAAAAAGAATAAAATCCATTGTAAACATGTACTTTAAAAGATTTATCAGATGCTCATAGCTGTACTTAAGAGCACACATGGTTACAAGAACACCAATTTGCTTTACTATTCCCTCCCAGGCCAAGAGTGAGATGTACACTTGTAACAATCCTAAATGCACACATGGAAACTCGTACCTTGCAGCAAAGATAAAGCCAGCTCTTACCTATTTGATAACTGGCTTCACAAGCTGGAATCTGCATGTTAACGTTGGTCTTTTGGGTTGGAGGTGCCATGTGGCTTACTTAGTTGAAGGTTATTTAAATTTATCTTCAACAAATTTATCTCTGCTGACTGGAAATCCTTTCTTATCCTCCCAGAAACTCAGGTGGGTTGTGGTTAGGGGACAGAGCTATTTTAGCTTGAGATTATTTGAAGGTGTAACAGGTCTGTACACAGTGCTTTGCCCACCCTGCATAAGGCAGTGCAATCCAGGCAGATGTGGCTGGGAGCTATGTGGTAGCAATACATGCACAGTGATGCAAACACAGCCAGCCTGCTACGTGTCCAATACAAGAGAAGGATTCTTGAAATAGAAATCCTTATCTTAGCAACATGAGGATGGTGGCAGAGGCACAAAGTGTCTTTTGCTGTGGAGCTGGATAGGATATGCAATTATCTGAACTGATGGGACATGCATTTTTTTTTAACTTGGCTGCATGTTTTTATCTTCAGCCTGATAGTGGTTCCAGTCTCTATGCAATACTTTTATAGTCTTTGTCAGTGTCAGATATTTTTTCCCCTCAAATTTTGGTTTGCCCCAGTCTTTTGGGGGCTTTGTGGCTTATACACATTTGTTCTGCTCCCTGTGATTGTGGATCAAGTGTGGGCTTCCTGTAATATTTGGGCCATATACTAATGACCTGAAACGCTCTTTAAGTGCGTCAAAAATAAATGTGCTAAAGCAGTCTCTGTGTCAAAGACTCTGAAAATATCAAAACAGCATTTGGGCAGCCTTTTGAACTTCGTTTTGTCTGTGTGCAAACATCACGGACACTTTGAGTGGAAAGGCCACTTGGAAAGCACAAGTATGAACATTGAAAGCTCCCTTTTTGGGGAAGGTGAAAGATAAGGACAGAGCAATCAGTTAAGCCAGGAAGCTGCAGGAGAAGCCAATGTAACAGCTGAGCTGTTAAAGGCCAGTGAGACAATTGTCAGCAGTGCATTAGGACAACTGCAAATGATACAAAGAAAAGAGGAGGTGCTGGAAAACCAAAGCCTTTGGCTAGTTGTAGCAGTTTGTAGAGGAGAGACTGCAGTGAACAAATGCTTCAGAGGTGAGTCTGCAGAAACATGGTGAAAGCAGCTGCTCAAGGACTAAGACCAGTGTTAGAGAATGAGAGGTAGAATGATGGGAGGAGATGAAGTAAGAAGGAAAATGGAATGTGAAATTCAGGAAAGGGACGATTGAAGCGAAGGCAGCCAGTAGGGGGGACCCGGCAGGAGACATGGGGATGACAGAGTGCCAGGTAAATCCTGCCAGCACACCCAAGGTCAGCCCAACCTACAGGCCAACTGCCAAGTGGATGGCAGCATGTCTGAGGCAGGGTTATGGCCATGCAGGGTTTGAAGGAGGTACAGGTGTGGGATGGCAGAGAAAGGCACGTCTGTGCAGTCCTCATGCCCAGGAACACGATCAGGGATGTAGAAGGCAGAATTAGCAAACTTGCACTAGTGAAAGAGAAGCAAATTAAAACTTTTCCTTAAAAGCAGCCCTGGAAATGCTAGCCTGTGATCATACTGAGGATGTACTCTGCGCTGCTGTAATGTCTCTAGCTCCTGGGGATAAAACTTGTGCTTGGGCTCCTAACTACGTGCTGGTGTGTTTTGCCTTCAGACTCCTAGTGTGACCTTGTATAAATCAAAATCTAAAATCTAGCTGTAGACAGCATCCATATATTTGTGCTTGCTTCTAGGTCCAAGAATAATTTAATACCTGCTAATTTCAGTGCACAGTAAATTTAAATCACAGAAGGTGGTTAGGAGGCTAAATATGGGCATCTATTGCTTGGGCATCTGTTAGGAGTTTCCAAATGCATCTGAATACCAGGCTGTATTAACACCAGCGATGATCCCGGAGGTCTTCACAGACCCTCTGTGTATTTAAATCCAGTCTCATCAAGACTCAGGCCACTCAGTGCCTTGCATTCTCCCTTTTGTAAAATAAGGTCATTACATGAGGAGGACAGGGGTTGAACACACCTGCTAGTAGCACTGTGTAGGGTTATTTTAAATGAAAGGAGAGAGGATTTGGTCCAGGAGATCAGAAACCCTAAACAGCAGACTTCTTTCAGCTATGTAACTTGTCTTGCACAAAGAGCCTGTGTGGATGGGATGGGTTGGGTTGATCTCCTGGTGGAGGCACTGCCAACTCTGGGTATTTTCCTTGAAAGAAAATCCATAGACCTGTTTGCAGTGGGGATGAGGACTGAGGCAGGTGAAGCTGAGTGTGCTCACACTGCAACGTGGTCATTACTGCAGTGCCTGGGCCCAGTGGACATGCACTCTTGCAAATTGTGGCTTGCACAAGGCAGCTCTTGTAGAGATCAGAAGCTGGAGAATGAATCAGAGGAGCCCAACCGGAGGGTGCCCCATGGGGGAGGCTGGGACCCTACCACATCCTCGTTACTGTTGACCTTGGCACGAGTGCTGCCTGCTGATGGATCGGTTACGGAGCTGGACAAGACCCTGGGGAACCACTGTATTATCTATTATCGTCCCATCAGTGCCTCCCCTGACCCCTCCCAGCTCCGCATGCCACAGGCATCAGGGAGGGAATAAATCTTTGTCTGATACTGAGAGAGAGAGGGAGCGAGAGCAGGAAAAAGGAGAGATGAAAAATGTCCTTTTTATGACTCTCACAACAAAGCTGGCCACATGATTCGTAGCAAACACCTCTCTGGGAAGAGGGAGGGAGAGAATGGGGGCAATCAGCAAAAAAGCAGAGCTGCTTCTCTCCCGTGGAAGATGCCCCTGGGGAATTAATAGAGAGGGGGCACGGGTGACCTTTGAAGGTAAATATTGTGGAAAGAAACAGGCCCCGGAGCTTCAGAAAACTCACACCGGTATCTGTGAGGCTGCCTTGTGAAACGCTCTGTGCAGCAAACATCCACCGTGAATGGGAAAGTGGAAGCATAAGAGATCTGTGCCAGAGGGAGCAGCAGGGCCAGGACGTGATTAATAAGGCACTAATAGCAACCCCAGCATTTATCTGTGTTCTTTTCTATTTGGGATGATCCAGGAGAGCTTGTGAGCCTGGGGACAGCTCCTGACCTTGATGCCTTTAGGACACTTAGGTGCCTTTAGCACTGCAGCCTAGGGCCTGGGAAGGGACCAGAGAAATGAGGCTGGTTGCCCAAAGGAGCTGCATCGAGGCTGTGGGTGCAGATGGGGAGGGTTTGCATCGGCACTTCGGGAGGCTCACAGAGCTCTGAGGATTGTCCCAGAGCATTGTAGTGATCAGTGCAGATGAATTCAGTGTGATGGGAAGGCACCTTTGCTCCTTGGCTGTACCATCTGTGCTGTGCCTTGGCAAGGGAACATGCAGGCTCTGTTCTCAGCAGAAGAACTTTTGATGAAGATCTCAGGTGCAGCAAAGCAGATGTTTTTAAAGGCAAGTAAGTTCTTGGAGTCATGGAAAGGGACTACAAGCCACTGTTCTCTCCCCTTCTGCCCCCAGACAAGCACATATCTTAAGTGAGTTGCCAATTAGCAGCACTAAGAACACAGTTACGCAGGGCTTAGAGTCCAGAAGCAGAAACAACTTAAATCCACTAACAACCATGTCATTTTTAACAGGGAGAACCATGTTAAAACTGGTCCACTGTGACTGGGCTGGGGAGCTGGGGAGCACTCACCCATGCGGCTGTCTGTAACTTGCCAGTCATGAAAACTGAGTTAAATTCCCCACTTTTACCCAAATGGCTGTAACAACTCCTTGGTAATCCTAGTAATTTGATTTTGTCTATAATGTGCTTTTAAAGTAAGGGGATAAATACAATCAGTCTGCATAAAAGGTAGCTATTTAGGAGAAGACAAGTTGTACAATAATAACTTTAAATTAAAAGCCCTTTCCTACTACTTCTGCTGTTGTGGGGTCTGCAGATTTTCCTTAAAACTTTTGAAACGTGCCTAGACTTCTTGCAGGCAGCCATTTAACCTCCATTTATGAAGAAATAAAGCAAAATTGATGTTGATTTTGGTCTGCATTGGGGGATACTTTTGCAACATAAAAGCCCTTTTGCCTGCAATTTACAGAGCAGCCCTGTCACATTGGTAAGGGCTGATACTGATAAAGATAAAGCTTTATAGCTGGGGCATTTGCAGCTAACAGCAAGCTAATGCTGCATTTTCATTTTGATGCAATTAATGTTAATGTCTGCTACGAAAATTGTCATTAAATACCATTTTAAAATCCATTCAATTTGCATATGCAAAGCCCATTTACTATCATGTAAAATACACAGTGCCGTTCATCATGTCTTTTCTCTAGAATTTGTAGCTGTTATTTTTCTGGTAGTGATTATTATCCAGCTCTTAAAATGAAACCTAATGTCTAGTCCAGACCTGTACAGAGCATGAAAACTGTGCTCCAGCAGCATCAGGGCTGCTTTGGAGTCTTTTTCAGGTTTTAGCCCTTGTTTGCATTGGGCTTACGCTGGCTTTTCCAGACCACGTGCCCTCCAGCCTCCCATGCACTGCTGTAGAGGACAGACAGTCAGCCTAAGCAAGGTGCTGATGTTCTCCCCCGCAGACCCCCCTTTCACAACCACTCAGGAGAAATCAGCACTGCAGATAGCTCGGAACTGGTATGTGAGGCATATGTTAAATGGGTCACTTTTGCCACTTCTAAATACTTTCTATTTGAACCGCAGGTGGGGCTTGTGTATGCTGGGTGCTTCTTAAAAATCTTTCAGACACTGCACTGCAACCCAACTCAGTGTGAAGCCTTAAACATCCCACTGTGTTGCAATGCAGGAATGGGTATGTTTATGCCCTGCTAGAGGGGTTGCTGAGGGAGCAACCCTTGGGCTGTGCTAAAAGAAGCCCCTGGAAGCAGAAGAGAGCAGGAAAAGGCTGCTTTCTGTTTATTCTGACTTACTGGAAGTTTCTGCCTGATGCATGGTGGTAAACTAACAAGTGGGAGAGAGTGGATTAAAGAACTTGAACTGATCCTTAATTGCAGCAGAGTATGAACAGTTAGAAATGCTGTTTGCCTTGACTCAGTATCACTTTCTGACCTGGGCAGGCCATTATTCTGGCTTGCAGATCTGTGTTCCTTTAAGTCAAAGGACTGGTATTGAAAATATTTTTAAGCAGTTCCAAGCACTTGGTGCTAAGCTAAAATGGGGATGTGCTGCAGCATGCAGACTAGATTTAGGTAGCTTTTTGTGACATGTAGGTGGAATCAGGTGGTAAGACACAGAAGTGATGCTGTGATTCATTTGCAGCATGTCCAGGTTCAGGACACTTCTCTTTTGGGGACTGTATCAGCTGAGAAATGGGGGAAGATGCAGATGGGAGGGTTGGAAGGGATAGTTCCCTTCTGAGAGGCCCCAGTCCTTCTCCCTTACCGTGCTCGGATGCCATAAGTCATGTCTGCAGGTACTCTGGGAGGAGATCTCTTGAAGCGACTGTATTCATCGTCTTTGCGCCGTATGTCCTTGGCCTTGTAGTACAAGTTAAATTCACGGGCTGTGGTATAACCGGCCTTCAGAGCACCACGGTTCATGGTGATGAAGTCCCGAGGCATATTCTGAGTTAAACCAGTCCTGGGCTTTATTGTATTCCAGTGGCCTATTGCTGGAGATGGAAGGAAACATGAGGCAAAGAGAAAAAGATTAGGGTGAGCTTCTGTTTGGGGAAGTAGGTTGATGCAAGTTTTATACGTTGCACATGAGGGCCTTGTGTGGCTTGTATGCATTTTTACCATAGCTTCACTGTGGCATGACCTTCAACATATCTTGCCCCAGTTATTTTCAGATGGGGACCTATCCCATCTGAATTAGATGTCTTCTCACTCTCCACCCTGTCTTACTCAGCAAGTCTGATTTCAAGGGGGAAATAATTTGAGAGCATAAAGTAGGAGCTCTTCTGAGTTATGAAAGTGGCCACGTGTATTGCCCTTTGCAGATGCCGTACCCTTTTCTGCTTGGGCTCTGTGTGATCCTATAAAAGTTTCCAAGATGCTAGGGAAGCGTTAGTAGTCACCAAGCATTTGTTGTGATATTAATGAAAGTGGGTGAATGTTGGATTTCTTCACCTCCAGCTTGGTGAGAAGTAATGAGGAGCACTGGGAAGGAGAGTCCCTATTAGCATTAGGACTTCGTTGCAGGTCTATGTTTTAGTGGCGTTGTCATACCTTCAGGGACTCCTCCATCTGTCCTTTCGATGTACAGCCCGTATGAAAAATCAAAGCCTGGCAGGGTATAGCAGTTTCTCTGGGGCTTTCCCAGTTCTGCCTGCAGAAGAGTTAAGTTAAAGGAGAAGCATAAAGACCTTGTTTGAGCTAAACCTCCTGAAAATAAAAATGTGACAGAATATGACCATGAGTGTCAGCAGTGGTTCTGGCTCCACTTGGCACAGGTTGGGATCCCAGTATCTGGACATAAGGGAGTGCCACGGTGGAAGGAGGACTCACAGCCATGAGGCTTCACCAGAGCTGAAGCACGAGGGATGCTGAAGTTCACACAAGTTCGTACCTGAGTTATAAAGTGATCTAGCCCTACTGGAACTAGGGATCTTGATTTGATGTATATGGACTTGAAGTCTCCTTGTTTGGCTATTTTTTCTCTTGGCTTGGGTGCCCAGCTGTGATGTCTACAGGGGGAGACTGCAGCTAGACTCCACTTTCCTTTAAGTTGCTTCATTTCCAAGGTGTTCTTCTTCTTAGAGAGCTGGCACAAGCTCCCCCAAATGCAATCACGCCACCACTTCTGCCTGGGAATAATCAAGATGCAAGGCATATTATGGGTGGGATAAGGGAGATGAAGGGGGAGCAGATCCTGGGGTTTATAGCACAGAAAAGAGAACTTGAGCTCAATAACCTCGTTTGTATTTAGTTTTAAAATGAACTCTTCCCCAGTCCATGTGTATCCCAGCCTGGTGTTGTCTGTGGGATTAACTGACCTCGCTTCACCCCTTTGTCTCTACCCTCCCATCTCCATGGTGAAGTCACCGCAGGATGTGAGTGTCTTGAAACCTTATTGCTGCCTGAAAGGGAGGCAGTGGAGGAGGGAAGGGGTGAGAGCCTGGGGCTGTGCGTTCCTGCTGGGGAGGCTGGAGCAGGGTCAGACAAACCCCCTGGAGCCCTGTGGCACGGTGTGGGTGCCTCGGACAGGTTATTTTCCATGGGAAGCCTGTTGAGAAAGCTGGAGGCTTGTAGGTATTGGCAGATCTTTTGGGAAAACGGAAATGCTGAGATACTACTCTAGTGATGCACTGGTGTGTCATTGAACACTGGCATTGAAGTGACTGTTATTATGCTCCAGAGTGAACACTCTGGATCAGGAGGTGCTGAAACAAATGCAGTGTTTCCTGAAGGGACAGATTTTAACTGAAAATGACCCACTTCAAACTTGTTGCTATGGCAGGCCGAGGCTGGACAGCAGTCGGTAAGGGATGCAGCTGCCTACTGGAGCTCCTTGTACAGGAATGTTGTCCAAACCCAAATTTATGTTCTGCTCCCAGCCAGCATTGCACAAACCCTGGCTGGGACCTTGGACCATCCCCAGCTCTCCTGTATGCTGCCAGCCTGGCAGCCCCTTTCCAGTGTGCTGTAAAGTGCACTCACTGGGTGTGCATGATGCTGCAGTGCAGCTTGAGCTCTTCCTGCATCACTCTCAGCTCAGGCGAAGCTCTTGCTGAGCTTGTTTTGCCTGAATAGCAAGGGCTAAATGCCTGCCCAAACCTGTTCAGAGGGCTTTGTGCGGAGGTCTCTAGAAGTTGCTCAATTCCTCAAACTTTTTGCCTGGAGCCATTTTTTGTACGTTGCCAGTTTGGTGTTTCTCAGCTCCCACATCTACATGCAGCTACACAAAGACTTAAAAGCATGCAGGGGCTGTGGACAATGTGCTGTGGGCACTGGGCTCCTCACGAGCATGTCCAGGGTGAGATGGTGCCTGCTTCAGGGACTTGTCCAGGCTGCAACAACAGCTCTGTTGCTGCAGATTCTGGCAAACTGGCTCTCGGCTCTGCCAGTTTGTGAGCACTGGGATAAAATCCTCTGTGCCTGCAAGGCCATATACCAGGGCCTTCAGGTAAATCTGGGCATTTGCTTCCCAGGTCTGGTAGGGTCCCATTAAATTCACCTGCTTCTGATACTATAAAACAGGTGTGGTGTCCCTTATGCTCTCAAGAGCATAAGATCACCAGAAAATGAATTTTCTGGATTTGCACAGACTTAAACTCCATCAGCTTCCTTGCCCTGCATGAGTCTACAGATCCTATGATGTAAGCAGACATTAGTAATGAGCTTTTTGAAAGCAATCAAATGAGCTACCTGAAAGAACCTGTGTGTAAAGTGGCTGCTTCCCCCTAGCTACCTCCTGCAAACCTCTGTCAGGGGAACGGGACCGTCCCTTGCAGATGTGTCCAGCACTGAGCACAATGGGAACGAATGGGCTTTTAGTGCTACTGCAATTGAAATATCACACAGCAGCACCAAACCATATGTGCATGCTGCGTGTGCGTTAGGGAGCTCACGCAAAATGCATAAACTGGTGCCAGAAATGATAAAGGAGCTTTCACTGTTGATCTATTTCTCCCAGATTTACAGGCATTTGTACAGGAGCTATTTTTAGATGGGTTGTCACTGATGTACCAGGGAGATCATACAGTGTTCTTTGGAGGCACGAGGAAAGGCTGTTTCCAGGGGTCATGTTCTGATACTGGATCAGCTAAGCAAAGCCAGAAATCTGCTGCTATGGTGAAGGTGGGAGAAAATTTCTAAGAAACTGCAGGAAAGGAGAGGTTTGTAATCTGTGGAGAGTGGCTTCCAGACCTTTGAATGCAGAACTCTGTAGAACAGAAGGAATGACAGCATTTAAAGGTTCCCTTTTGCACAGCACCTGAAGGTAACACAGTTGGGTGTTTACTCCATTGCAAAATGAATGCGTGCAGTTTCATTTTATGATTGGGTGGCGTTTTACAGTCACTTTGCACTGCATAAATAATGCCAAAGGTGCTGGGTAATTAATTAAAGAAGAAAAAAATCTGGTCCAATATGCTGAACGTGGAGGGAACCTGTGACTGAAGCAAACCAATAGGCTCAGAGGACTTTGCATGCCAAGATTTTTTTTTTTACCCACAAAGGCAAAGAACAGGAAGGATGTAGCAGGAATGAATCTCGTTGAGTGTAATCAAAGCTCAGTCTCTCTCATTCATAAATTAGCAAAGTGCTGCTGCAGCCTCACAGGCTGGTTCCATTTGTTTGTCCTCAGGCAGCGTCGGTGTGCTGTGCCACAGCGCCGTGGTGGGAGAGAGCCAAAGTTGGTGCAGAAGGTCCTTTTTTCTTCCCCGGCTCCAGCACTGTTTGCTGTGCTCAGGTTTAGACTGTCACAAAGCTGCTTGGCTGGAATACAGATCTGTCTGACAGCTGTGCCCATCAGCAGACAACTTCATTAAACCTCATTAAGATGTCATTTCTCTGCCTTATTTCCCACCTCTTGGCTCTAATTAAAACCGTCTCTCTCTGCATCCCAGGCGGTCCTAATTTTCTCTGGGTACCTTCTGCAAGTTTTCTCCCTTTACGACCTCAGTGAGGAAAACCAGGCATCTTAAATACTGTTTATCTAGCTCATTCAGAAAAGACAACTCTAGGCTTTCTCCGGAAGCATTCCTAGCGTATCCTGCAGAGATCACCACCTCCTAGGGCCGCAAGAGATGTGTGCTGAGGCTTTGTTTGCTCTCTAAAACTGTCTTTGAGGACTTGGCTAATGCATCCCTTCCCCTTGAGCAGGGTAATTTTCATTTTTGAACCAGGTGTGTGTGTCTTGTGCTTGGAGAGCGCTGCTCCCAGTCTGGCTGCAGTGTGGTGCTGGTGTTTGGGCAGTGGGATCCCCTACTTGGCTGAAGGGCAGCACTGAGTGTATCGAGCTCTCTGGCCCTTCCTGCATAGGCTCTGATTTCTGCAGATTTGTTTGTCTAATGGTATTGGAAAACGTTTCTGCAGAGCTAAATGAGGGCTTAGAAATGGGTCTATTTGCAAAAGGTAGGTGAGTTGCAAAGGTGCAGCAAAGGACAAAAACTTAAAGGATTACAGGTTTTGTTGCAAGCCTCATGTGTTTGCCCTCTGGTATTTATGAACATCAACACATTTCATTAATTTTCTACAGATGACTGAGACTCTGAGAGGGGTAAGACACCTGTCTGTGTACAGAGGGGTACAGCAAGAGGAGACATGGATTTTTAATCCCTGCATCTCACACAGCACTTTGCTGGGAGGGGATGCTGGGCAGATCCATGAATCCCTTCTGCTCCAGTTCATCCAGGGCTGCCCTGTCCCTCCTCCATTGCTCTGTCCTGTGGATGCCTGCAAACCCTCTACCGGTGCATTTTTCAACCCACCAGGCCTTGCTTCCTTCCCTACCTTCTGTTCCACTTTTCATTATACCCCCTTGTACAGTAAAGCCTCCCGTCACGCTGCCATTACTATTATTATTGCAGATTTACTGCACTTGCAGAGTGAAGTGATTGCGGTGACAAGGCCCAGCATTTTTCCCTCCTTCCCCCCGCGACAGCTTGAAATCAAGCCCTTCATTTGCATTTACATGATCTTGCTGTGCAGCTTATGAGATCGGGAGATTTATTTGCTACTTAGCTTGATGTTTGATTACACTCTAAGAAGGCAGTGAGCTACAAAGTGCAGGGATACATCAGAACTGAGCTACTGAAAGCCTCTGGGGGACAGTAACTCAACATCAGGTTTAGGTAGATGAGAAAGGGAATGTTCAGTGTTTTGAGAAAGGCAAATTTGATCAGTTTTTTTAAAGGTGGAGGGGAAAAAAAACTTATTTTCCATCTCTCTCAGAAATGGTTGGGAAAATAAGAATATTAAAAACATGTGTGAAAATTTACATTTGTTAGTACAGAAGGAATGCTAGCAGGGGCTGGTGGCTGCTGGGTGGTATGCTGCTAACTGCCTGTAACTTCCATTCCCAAGAAGATTATTAATAATAAGTTGGCACTTATCTTTGAAGCTTTTCATAAACATTAAAGGTCAAAGTCAAAGGAAGTTGTAGTTGATGAAGGACTACAAAATCTGGCCCTGATTTATTAAACTTCAGAATGCGCTACTGAGCAATAATCCTGCTGTAATAGCTGGGGAAACTGAGGCAGGGGATTAATGTGCCCATGTCTGACAGCAGAAGGAATGGAGCTTGGACTGGGGAAAACAGGACTGCGGGTGGTGCCCTGTGTTCAGTGTGGGAGACTAAATTAATCTCCCACAATGGTGTGTGGGCCTTCAAGAGGAAAGGGCAGTGCTTGGGCAAAAGGCTTTCATTGGAATCATCTGGGGGTAAAGCTCAGGGATCTGACACCAAGAACTCCTTTCACTACAAGTACTCCAGATAAGGTAGGAATGCTGCTCATCCAGAATACACCTACACATGCAGTGTGCACTAATCTGTGCTCCTGCTGATCCACACTGGGAGCACCAGCCTTATTAGATAGAAATCTTGTCTTGGGTCTAAATGTGAAACTTTCCTCTCCAGAAACTACATTTTGCACAAGGCTGGCAGCAGGAACTTGTGAGGATGGATGAGACACAGGTGTCTCCCCTGCTGGGCTGGGTATCAGTGGCACAAAGGGGCTACAGTGGGCACTGCCACCCCAAGGTTTTACCTGCACAACACCAGCCTTGCCCCATCCCCTCTTCTTTTGCTCCCCTGCTCGAGGGCAGGACCCAGCTCAGTGGGGTGGAATCACCAAAAACTGAGGGTTGTGCGTGATGGTTCCCGATACACAAGAACAGATCTGAGGAAAGACACCCACTCTCTGGTACAGTAGCTTCACATGTGAACTGTTTGTAGTTCGCTTTGTCTTGAAAATTGCCATGAGATGTGCTATTACAATTAATCATTAAAGACTTAAGAAAGAGTATACCCCATTACATAAAAGACTCCAGCGACGATCTTTATCCAACTTGTAAAATGGGCAGACTTGATGCGACTGAATAATTTTCCTCTCATCTGCACAAAATCATGAATGCTAGTCATACTTCGAGCCTGAAGTGAACACTGTGAGACCAGCCTATAATTACCAAAATAGAAAAAAAGAACAGCGTTTCCTAATGAATGACAAGCCACTAGGTGGAAATCTAATTTGGTCTAATTAAGCAGCCTTTGTGAGGATTTGTCTTTAGATGAAAAGAGGGAGCCAAAGAGATCTAAATGCAAATGAACTCTATCATTTTGGTTTTAAAGGGCCAGACAGATATAAAAGTATTTGCGTGCACAATACTTTTATTTGTCTTCATGGGCGTATTCACCTTCTAGGTTTCCCCTGAAAAATCCTGTTTGCCCCCCAATTCTGGGACTCTGAGCACTAGTCACTGCTTGAGTTAGAATACAACGTGCTGTTAGAGGGATAGTTTTAACAGTAAGTTATGAAAAATGCTAAATTTTTCTTTCTCTGTAACAGGGTTGCTTCTTTCTGCTACTTGAAAATGGTTTTGGAAAAAAAAATCCTCTTTGCTAGGGAGTGAGATCCCAGATCTGCCACGTTTGGTGTGTGGCACAATATAATTCCAGGGTCTTTGGGGGCACCTACTGGACCCTGAGCTCTTCCTCGGTGCATCTGTGTCAGTATGAATTACTTCAGCACTGATAAATCACCACCACCTTGCCCAGTTGTGCTATTTCTGCTGATTCTGCTGACAGTCTCAACACTGGGAGCAGGCAGCCCAGGTACAGCCCCAAAGGCTGAGACTTGCTGAGGTGTTTGACTGTAATTGAGATGGAAATATTGAAAACGATCTTCTCCTGCTCTATTAAATCTGCTCCTGACTTAAAGATAAATTTGTGTCTGTGTAAGGTTTTGTGCCAGCGCTGAAGGTCAAAGAAGCATACGTGTTTCTGCAGTGGGTGTCATCGCTTGTGAAGTTCACATCAGCCTCTGCTTGCTCGCAAGTCCCAAAGTAGCAGCATGCTCTGTAGTCATAAGACAAAGCTGCTGGCAGGAAGGATGCGTTATTTGGGATAAACAAAGATAGGTGCAGCTCATAGTTATTGCTAGATTGAGATCTTACCTGTACCTGATCTCCCGAGCTACAGCTACCACTCCTCTTTAAGAGGAGGAATGAGCCTGAGATGGATGTGAGCATGTGTGGGGAACACAGCAGAGAGGTTTGGTACAGGAAAGGTTCTGCTTTGCCACCTGGCATGGGGTGGCCCTGCAGCAGCTGAATTATGAGAGTAGTCTGAGATGATGAAGGTGGTGTATATAGATGGATCAGGGTGGGAAAACCAGCAGAGTAATTCTGTCTCCAGCATGGCAGCAGTTCTGGGAGCTTTGGGGAGAATGTGGGCAGAGAAGCGAGTGGCACATAGCTCTTTTTTATTAATCTATTTTACCCTCTTTGCATTTGACTTCTCAGAGAGATGAAGGGCCTCCAGACAGTAGATGAAAGGATGTAGCTGAGTTGTTTGTTCCTGAAGGACCACAGCCTTGGGGATCTTTGCTGTACTGTAAACTGAGATCAAATTCTGCCAGAGAACACTTTTGCTCAGGTTCTGTTGACTTAATGGGAGCACTGGGGCTTAGATGAGAACAAGATTTGGGTTATTTGACTGAGAGAACATTCTATAAATGTTAAAGAGATGGGATGGCATGTTAAATGAAAACTTTCCTTCCCCTTCAATCAGTTACGACCTTTTCTCTGTGCTTTCTCCTTAGTAATATCTATTCCATAAGCCTCCCCATCTGCTACTCTGACAAAAAATCCCTTTATGTTCTCAAGGCCAGATGTTGTTTGAGTTTGTCCAGCACAACTCAGTGAAGCTGTTCCTTCAACTCCATACAGGTAGTTTTAATTGCTTCCTCCTGAATTTCTTTGGTCCCCATCAAACATATTAGGATAAAATGCTGCCAGCATAGCATCCATATAGCCCCGATGACATTAAGAGTTGAATGCAAATGAGAGTTTGACTCTGGGCCTTCTGCAGCAGAACAAACATGGCCAAATTCCAAGTATAGCAGCATAGTTCCTCTGTGGCATAGTTATCTGATCTTAGGGCCAGGCTTAATCCCTGGCTGCAAATGAGATGTTGGCTGCCTTGAGATCTACCTGTCACTTCACAGCAGAACTTGCCTGAAGTCTATGTACTTCTGGTTCCACCCAGGACAAAATATTGAAGTATTTCAGACTAACAGACAACTTGTAATATTTGGGCAAACTCTTGGTTTAGGAATCTTTGATTCCACTCTGGGAGAATCTCTAATCTCTGATAATAGATGCAGGAACTTCCCACCTTGTCACCTCATGTACAGAATAATCTCCATTTTCATTAGAGAATAGATAAAAGTTTTTGCTGTTTTTTTTTTTTTTTTTTTTTTTAAAAAAAAGGATGCTGTTTCTTTAATGTAATAAAACCTCAGCAGGACAGAATGTCTTTACTAGACTATCCCCCAGTATTCCCATAAGAAATCAAATATAATCCTATTTAAGAAGCTTTAAATAATTTTGAGCTTTCATATTGACTTATTAAAATGCAGCTTAAAAAACGCCTTCCTTGCAATCCCTTTACAAGGGTCAGGGATATAAAATTTGAAGAAATATGATTAGTAGATCAGTTGGAAAGATATATGCAGCAGCTTCCAATTTTATTATTTAAAATGCCCTTTCAGAAGAAAAGGTGACTTGGTGCCACTTTTTACTGAATCACTGAAGGGATGAGTCCTTGGCTTTTCCAGCCCTGTCTCCTGTCTACAGTGCCCAGAACATTTGCTAGGCTTTTCTGAGGTCTGAAGAGCACTTGCAGCTGGTAGTGAAGAGTTGGTCTGTATTTTCATATCGCAGCAAAATAGGGGCTTATCAGGCTTTAGGCACAGCAGTAGAACTTTTTTCTATCCGCTGTTTGGTGCAGAAGACAGTGAAGGTAATAAAGAGGCAAATATGCCACAAAGGCAGAGCTGTTGTGAGCACGGGTATAGCTTGGCCCATATTGCCTGTTATTGCCTGGAAATTTTAAGGCAAGAAGAGCTCCTGTAAACTTTCAGATTTTGGTTGGAGTGGGATGCGCCCCTTCACTTTCTAAACATTGCATGCTCAAATAGAAAACCAGAGGATGAAACAGAGATGTTGCTCTGCTGACCCAAACTCCTTGCAGGGTGAACTGTGTTTTGTCAGAGCAGTGACCACAGAGTCCACCAATATGTCCTGAGGGACCCTGGCACAAATCTCCATACAACAATTTCCAGTTGCCTATGTTAGGTCCTGTCAACTTGGGAGGAATGTGAATTGTAACCAAGAGCATTTTGAGCACACTGCTAGAAAAAATTAGCTTAAAGGTGCTAAGCAGAGAAAATTGAGTCAGTTACAAGTTGTCCTGAGCTTCAGCTCCACAGGTCTCCTGGGATTAGCAGGGTTGTATGGATGTAGATGATGAGACAATTTGACCCCCCACTCTTGAAGTATATTAAATACAATGAAGACCCAAATTGTGCTGTCAGTTAGACAGAACTCCTATTAAGCACGGAGGGTCTTGTGCTACTGCAAGAATCTGCCCAAGTCATTTGCTCTGTCCTACAGCAAAATATATTCAACATGCTGAAATTAAACCGCAAAACCTAGAGAGCAAAATCACACCCTGCCCATTACACTTACAGCCAGTTACTGTGAAATTCTAATGTGTCAGACTCTTTCTCTGGGAAATAAGGTAGCTAATAACTTTACTCCTGCCTAAGGCTGGACTTTGGTCAAGGCTGTCAAGGCTTCTATGATTTTCATGTGTTTTTGAAAAAATATCCGTGATTCTGACACACTGGGACTTGCGTGTGAGCAAGCAGGGAGCTGTAATAGCTCAACTTCCCCAAAAGCTGCAGTGTTGAACCTTGGGCTCTCTGCATGACAAATACCAGAGGGTCCTGAGCCCATGAGCGCCTCAAGGTCTTTAGCTCCCAATGAAGTCAATGGCAGTCAAGCGTGATCGGCTGCTGGTAGGATCTTGGCCAGAGTTTTCTCTTGTGGCAGGAAAAGCAGTGACACCAAAGGCAAGACCAGCAAATGCTGGTGAGAGCCTTAGTGCCCTAAGGAGTTGTCATGAGTGTGTGTTTTTTTTTTTTTTTTTTTTTTTTTTTTTTTCCTGCCCTGATTCCTAATCCTGCCCAGGTTCCTAATTTTCTTCATTTATGGCAATAGTAGTTGAACTAGGCTGAAGCAGGCCGCACTGGGAGCTTGCTGATGATTAGAGTTATTGTTGCCCATGGGCTGGTCTTATCAATGGCACTAAAAATATGGCAGAAGTTGTTTTGGCTTACAAATTAATGTTCATCTTTATACATGGATTTTCACAAAATTCCCTTTAATCCTATATCTGATTCCTTGACTGCTTTCCCCACCAAATCTTCTCAATACCATCTTTGCTTTTTTTTTTTTTTTCCTCTCCTCAGTCCTGTACTTTTTTGCAAGGCTGCAACATAAGGGGTCAGATATGGCTCAGGCGATGTACAAAAGTAGCCCAATTACTTTCAAAGGGGCTACTCTTGTGAGGCAAGAAAGAGTTGGCTCTGAAAATTCACTTCATAATTGCACCATATTTGCTAAATCAGATGTTTTATGTGCTTAAGAATTCTCTATGTTCCCTTCTTACTCAGCCATTACAAAAGGATCCTGCTCTGCTGGAGTTCTGACCCATATTTTCAGTGCTGCAGTCCAAATTCATCTGCTAAAAGGTAAAGGCAAAAATCTGTCTCATCACATCTCTCCCAACCCCTGTTCAGCTGCTGTGGTATTTCCCTTCATTATGCTGCTGCCTCAGACTGTAAACCTCTCTAATTTCCTACATCGCAGCTATTTATTTAAATGCTAACTCGCATTATGAAGTGATAATCCACAAGCGCAGGAGATAATTTATGAAGCATTTAAATTAAGAGGAGCAGCTAATTGGGAGCATGTGTCTTATAAGCCTTGCTAACACCAGAAAACTACAAATTAGGGAGAAAATGGAAGATATTTTTATCTTGCTTTTCTTTTGTAATGCACTGTGGAAAAATATTACCATACATCACACAAACACTGCCGTTCACAGAAGTCTTCTCTTTTCTGTTGTTAGCTTCATAGCTAGTGTAATGCACAATGCTCTCATTATTACAAATTCCTCATTATAACACAAAATAATCTTTGCTCTCAGAGAAAGGTGGAATGAGGTGGGGTTGTCTGTCTCCAAATAAAGTGGAATAAATTTCCTAAGGAAGGTCCCTTCCCAGCTACACGTGTTAATTTAAAAGAGCAAAAACTCCCTTGTTATGTAGGGATGTTAAAATGCATTTAATTTAGGACTGCATCATGCTGGAAGCTTTATAGGTTGTGTTGAAATGAAAATGAGTGTAAATGGCTGTGAATCAGGGAAAAGAAAATATGGTACGGACGGAGGGCCAGTGAGAATGTACTTGGGATAGTCTGTGCAGTTTTCTGTGCCAAAGTCACAAAATTCAGTTTTTTAGTGGTGGTTTAGTCATAAATACAACTACTAACCTGAATTTGAGTACTGATATGCCCCACGATGTGCAATTCCTGGCGTACAGCTGTGTGACAGAGATGGCTCAATGCTGCTGGGAAGGGATGGTGGGGAAAGAGAAGGGTTTCAACACTAGGACAAAGTGACAGCACCTGGAAGAAGAGGAAGGCAGTAACCATCCCCACCTCAAGGCTGACAGCTGTGCACCAGAATCTCTGGCTCTATGAGGCTTTTGCCTCAAAGGGTAAGCTGCAGCACTGTCCTCACTAGGCAGTTGCCTCTCCCTGAAAGCAGAATGCTGCTCTGGCTGCTTTTTTGGTTGCTGGTGCTTTAATTGCAAGAAATGGCTGGGATGTTACCCCGGAGGAGCAAGAGGGTTTTTTGGTGCTCCCCAAAGAGCATCCAGATGATTGTGCTAATGCAGTCAGAGAACTCAAGATATTTAGAAAGCTGTCAGCAAGGACTGTCTTAATATACAATTGCTGAAGGGCGGGAGAGAACTTTAGAGTAGTTTCCAGTACGATTGTGTTAGATGTTTAGTTAGGATCTTCCTTTACTAGGCAACCGATTCTTGTGGGTCCCTTGAGTAGTTACTGGAGACAGATTTGCTGTTAGAGTAAAATATTGTGCGCATGGCCTGCCTTGCAGGGTGCCCAGGAGTGGGGGTGAGGTCCCTGCATGGCAGGATGCTCTGCAAGCGTGTGAGAATTCAGCCCCCACATGTGACTGCAGGAGTCCACTGTGTGTCTAGAAAATATCCCGCTTTAATATCTGCATTTGTGTTTCTGCTCTTACAAATCTCCCTTTACGTGTATCCTGTCAAAAGCAGTCAGCAAACAGGCTCTGGCATTATTGGAGTTGCTCCTCAACTTGAAGGAAACCATAAATCTGAAACTTCAATCATATCTTTATGATCATTCAGCAAACAGAGATGGAGGATTTATTCAACATGGGATAGCAAAGGGGAAACTGCAGGGGGTTATTGCAGGAGATATTGGTTTAGCTAAGGCAGAACTGCTCCCTCGGGCCTCTCTACGGCCGAGCCAATGAACAATGGCACCAATGACAATAACAAGGCAATTATGGGGAAGAGGGTGAGGAGGGGGTAATGCTTTGTTAAAGATATAGGTAAGATTCCAGCATGGTGTCTCTTTTGTGTGCTTTCAAAACTAAAGGATGGCGTGTCTGCCTGGGGTGGTCTTATTAGGAGCTGGTGATCCTAAAAACACAGCAAGTGCTTAAAAGAGCTCCTAGCTTGTGTGTGATTGTGCTGCTCTTAGGAGGTTATGAAGATTTCCTCCCTAATCAAATAGGGCTGGCAATAGGTTCCTCTAATCCATCCTGCACCCCAGGGCAGGAGATAAGTACCTAAATCTCTGCTGGCAGAGGTTTGTCTCTCTTGCTGTAGTTAATGTTGGGTTTTCTGCATTTAGGGCTAATGCTTGTTCCTGGGAGGGGGCTCAGGGCACCTCCCCTTGCTGGGGGGATGCTCAGACTTTCACCCCAGGCTGGCTTTGGTGTTGTGCCACAAATACTACAGCAGCCCTTTGACCAACGTGACCTGGTAGGGCTGTTTTGAGATTGCTTGCTGACCTGCTGCCCAGCCTTGTGCTGCTCTCAGCTTCATATTTTAGATTTGTTTTAATTGATGTAGCCAACATTTAAAAGCCTGACTAGAAAATGAAGCCCAATCTTTAAGGCTCAAATACAAAATGACTTTGTCATAAGATGGTGTGGCAGTACTGGTTCCCTTGGGGCTCAAGTTGGGGTAGCACCAGAGGGGGATCCTGTGGTGTAACCCGTCCTCAGTGTGCAGTGATGCTGGGGTTGGCCAAGAGCATGGGCCTCCAGCAACAAAGTTGTCTAAGTGCAAGCTGGAAACACGAGCTTTGGCACCACGGGGTGGAAATGCTCTTAGGAGAGCTGGATCCTGCTGCCGCTGCCAATCTGCATCTTTGCGAAGTGTGTTAGACAAATGTCTCTTAAAAAAAAAAAAAAATGCAGTGGTGCAAAAGCAGGAAATAAGTGATCCATCCCACCTGTCCTGCCTCCCCTCCCCTTCTGCTGGCAATTTTTCCTCCCCCTCCTTCCCTTGTGAGCCCCTGAGCAGTTTGTTTTTGCCTGCAGAAGGAAGCTTGAAATATTGCAGAGGGGGTACAGGCAGCGCTCCCTGCGGCCTTGCCCCTGATGGCACGAATGCAGACATAAAATAACCCAGCGCCATCAGTAACCTGTCGCCAAAGCCCCACTACGAGGTGAGAGTTTTCCTCCCTGCCGTGGCTGTTAGCTGCAATGTATTTCTCCCTGCACTAAGCATCGTCTTTCCCAGGGCTGCATTACAATGATTTATAAACCCCATTTCTGTGGAAAACTAATAGATCAAAGTGAGGAGAAGGAAAAGGAGACATGAGCAGCTGGAAGAAGATATTGAAGCATGAAACAAAAACAGAAATGAAAAAGTAGTTTGTGGCACTAGTGAGTTGTTCTGTGCTGCACTTCTATTATTGAAAAATAAAAGGGGAATCTGTATTTTAATCCATTTATTAAGAGCCGTTCAAGTAATCTGACTAGGTCTTTCTAAAGCCAGCTTGCTTTCGTGTATTTGTGTATGTCTTACAGAACCAAGCACTTCTTGCTGTTTAGCCCTTCCATGTCTTGTCGTTTTTAGACCTATGTTTTGAACAGTCTCTGGATTTTCTAAGAGGTTAGAAAGCATTGCATGGGGAATCGGTGCTTGGCTGGACCTCAGCCTGGGATGTGCTTGATCCTGAGCTGGGTTTTACAAAGGGACATCATGGGCTGGGACTGGGGCAGCCAGTAAGGTGCTCGGCCTTTGTTTTGGTTTCCTCTGCTGTGCACTGGGGATAAACAGATGAGATTTCAAGTGGAATTCTCAGGATCATTCGAGTTACATCCTGACTGAATTGAGCCAGGAGTACAGACCCACGCTCATCCTAGTTTTACAATGATTAATGCATTAGTGTTTGTAAGAGCTTTTGAGATGGGAAGCTAATTGGGCTTTTGCGTGTGTTCTGCTTGTCTGCTTCAGCCACCAGACATCCCTGACTTCAGACACAGGCAGCGGCGGAGAATTATTATGAAAACAATCATAATCCTTAGTACTTGTGCAGCACTTAATATAAAAATTTTGCATGAGCCTTATATCTACAATTTCCACACATGATGCATATATGTGTAAATGTTACACACAGTAGATGAAATGAACTGAATAGGCCAAACAAGAGATTTGGTGGAAAACAGACGTGTGTCGTAAGACTGCAGGGGCTTTTGTAAGCCAGGAGATAGCTGCTGAATTATCCTTAGGTATGCTCAAAACTTATGAGGCTTGCGGGTTTCTGTTCAAAGTATTTTCTCTAAGTTACTATTGCCTGTTTTGTTTTCACTTTCTGTGGCAATTTTCTGTTGCCAGTTAATGCTGCAGTGTTGTGTTGACTTTAGGCTGGCTGTTTTACCTTGGTTCCCGATTTCTGTTGTATCCTTTGGTGCTGGTAAAGCAGTGTTCCTGGGGAAACGCAGGTGCAGGGATCTGTGCATGGCCATGTATAATTGATACTTTTCACAGATAACAGAGGAAGTAAGCACGTATTAAATGGGCTAGTGTGACTTCTCTGCACAAGGAAACTGCACTTATTCACCCAGGAATGATATGGGCAATGAGGTATATTTTCCTTTTGGTGACTTGCAAAAACATGGCTTGGAGAAGAAACGCCTAGGATGGAGTTTAGGAGTGAACATCCATGATGTGATCTGCTTTCAGCTATGCTTCATGACTACCAATAAGTGAGCTAAATGCTGCTGTTGGCAAGTTCAGCACTGGCCCATTAAATCAGCAGGAGATGACCAACATCTGCACAGCTGAGACTAGCTTTTGGCTCAAGGCTCTGATCAGTAAGAGCTGAGTTAACATGCTCTTGATATTTCTGCACACCCCTCTGTGATGCAATTTAACACCATACTCAAAAATACTTCAAACCAGAGGTCACCTTATTAAGACATTTGCTCCCTTCCTCCTTTTGGCTACACAGCCCCAAGCAAATGCTGCTCCACTGAGCTGCGAGGCTGGTGCCTGGCACAGTGGCACACCAGGCAGATGCTGAAGCCTTGTTTTCACTGCCTGGATCCTGTTTGTTTCTGGCCAGAGTCTATAATGCAACTGCAACTTCCCTAGACCTTGCACTTAGCTGCAGACTGCATTCCCAGTTATAGGGAGAAAAAGCTGTCCATGATCTAACAGCTATTGTAACCATCCTAAAACTATGACAGCATCTTTCTTCTGACTCCCTATAGCCTAGCCAGTCTTTACTCTTCTTCTGTTCCCTGTCTGCAGAGAGAGCTCGCAAGATGAAAGACAGCTAGGAAGGTAGGGAGAGCTGAATGTGGACTAAGAGCTGCCAGAGGAATATGAGAGGAGAATTTTGTCCTATAAGCTTTAATAAGGTGGTGGGTTAAGAGAAATGCAGCTAGGGAGAAAAATGGGGAATTGTCTTTCTCCAAATGGGCACTGCTTCAGTTTGTAAAAGCACCAGGGATTCCCCATGTGGCTTAATTTATTATTTTCCCACTCGTTAAATGCCAAAACAATAAAGCAAAATCTATTGTTAGCTTTAAAATGCAGATGATTTGCATATGGCTGTGATAGTCCTACTGCTGCCTTCATTTAAACTCAGTAAGCCAAGGTACCTTTAAAAATTATGACTTGTTTTACATTTAATATACTGAACTATGTTAACATAATATTAAGGGGCTGACTTCACAGCTTAATTGCTGATCACGTAGAAGGCTGCTTTAGCAGAAGCATTAGTCTAGCAGTGCGGTAAGGCCTGATGTGGCAGGCTGGAACAGCAGGCTGCACAAAGGGGCTGCAAGCTGCTCTTCTCCCAGTTTGATGCCCTCTCGAGAGCACCTTAGAAACCCAGAATATCTACTCCAATCTTGGTTCGCTTGCTTGTGCTAGAAGGTATTTGGTGCCCTACTGCAGAGCAGTGCCTGCATGACACAAACAGGATGTAACTGTATGTGTAAAGTCATATTGGAAAACCAGTTTTCTGTTCAGTAAAGTTTTGTAGAAGGGAATTAAAATCCTATTTTCTGGCAGAGCTGAATGTGTACTTTACTTTCCAGCACTGGATCTCCGAGGTTGCTCTAGAGAAATGGTGCAGTTCTAGTGTTGTTATTGTATATTCTCACTTTTTTTCCTCCTGCATTGTTTGACCCTTGCTCATGTCAGGCTGAATGCAGACAGGGCAGGGACTGGGATAGGGAACCTGGCCTGCAAAGGCTCTTAACCCCTGCCTGAATTCAGAGATGTAACGACAGTGTTTTGGTCAATACGGTTGGCTAGTTGCAAAGACTGCAAGCTGGTGCTTGGAAGGGGGCCCTGTGCTGTTTCTTTTAAACTTTCCATATTTTCAGCATGCTGAGCCTATGGGTCAGCACACATGGCAGGGCATCACCTTTCAGGAGGGAAATTCTGCAAGTGGCTGACTCATAGCTGATCACCTCCAGCAGTAAAGTGGCACGCAGTGCTACCCTTCTTGTCCAAAGTCAAGAATATAATTGATTAGGTAACAAATACAGCCCCAAGACGTGTCTAAAATAAGAGGCACTCATGGGCTTTTCAGGAGCTGAAGAGGTATCCAAGCATTACCAGCCACTCATATTTGTGTGTTTCTGACTTTCATACATGGCTCCAGTATGGGCTCCTTAAATATCTTGTCTTTTTTTCTCAGTTAAAAAATCGTATAGATTGACAGAGATGTACACCAAGTTCTAGCACTCTGATTTAAAAGAGCAAAGTTATAGGCTCTTGAAAATAGAGGTTTATAATAGAGAAGCACTGGCAAACCCTTAACTACAGAGAAGCTACCAGGCGTTGCAACAATAATTGGGAAGGGAGGGAAAAAAAATCACGCTGTGTTTTTCAGTGCTTAGCTAAGAAATACAACAAGAGAGTTTATTGCTCGCAAAACACAGCTGCACTGCCTCAAATTGGATGGAAAAACGAACCCTGATAATTTATTACACCCCTAAAGTCACAAGAATGTACCCATAAATTACTTTTTTGGAGGGGGAGGGAAGTGGTACCACTGTAGTCCATTCTGCACAACCTACTTATTAGTATCATAATTTATTATTATTATGCCCTGCTGCAAATAGAGAGGCAGATAAAACTCAAATCTATTAAAACAACCGCTCCACTTTCTCTGAGCCACTGAGGGACACCATTCCAAAGGAAATGAGATAAATTACAAAGACGAATGTATGAGTCTTGCATTACAGCGCACAGCTTGTATATATGCAAGAGCAGGAGGATAATTCAAGGAAAAAAGAATCGTGTTAAGTTTTGCCATTCAAGATTCAACACAGAGGGACTGGAATAGTATCAAGTGGTCAATTAAATATTTTAAATGTATTGAGTTTTTTTCTTCCAGAAGATCCTATATGTTAACTCTGAATAAATGAATGTGTAGATGTGAAATAACTGCCCTGCTTCTATTTTAAATATACTTGAACCAACACGCATTTTAAATACTTTTTATCCAGCTATTCTGGGGAAGCAGCTACTATAGTGACAAGTGTGAAAATTGAATTGATAGAATATGTATATCCTTGTGGTAATAATTAATTGCAAAGCTGAAGGGAATTTAAGGTTGGTGAAAGATGCTGCTTTGCAGTCCCAGAAGGGCAAAGTGGTGCAGCCAAACATGCAGTCATAAAGTTCTCCACGTGCCTCTACTAATGGATTTCAGATAAGCCAGTAGGAATTCTGTGACATTTTTCCTTCTCTTCATTTCCTTCTGGGGTATTTAGCTGGACCAGCAGTTCTTAATGGCATCCTCCCCTTCCTTGCTACTTGGATGGATGGAATAACAAACAATAACTGTATTGGGAGGTTATTGCTCATTGCTCTTCTCAGGACAGGAGTCAAATACCTATTAGGTTATGATAAAGTTGGGATGTTCAGTGCTCTGGGCCAGGTGTACTGGACTCCTGATTCTGGCTGAAAGGCTGCTGGACCAGAACGGCTTTGGGTACAGTAAATGCCAGGTCTAAGGAGAGACCTAGCAGTAACCTTCTTTCTACACAGCCAATTTGTGGTTTCCATTTTTTTTTTTTTAAAAAAGACGATGGATATGTGATAACAAATCACACTGGACTTTTTTAAGCAATATGAGATGTGGAGGTTTAGCTGGCTTCTCTTTTACGAATACTGGGGATTCTCAAAGCAAGAGTACAGGAGACAAATCCAGAAAAACCTCAACGGTCCACAACATAAACAAACTTAATGAGAAGAAAAGAGTCAGCAATCATTTCATCTTCCCTGCAAAGCCTGCTGCTCTGATCGGGAAAACAACATCCAGGCCACACAGTAAGACACCAAGACTTTGTGCTGTTGCTACAGAGAGTGGGGGTATGAGAGGGATTGTCTAAGGAAGGAAATGAGGCCACCTTCTTGCTGTGATACTGCAGGTTTTTGTCTTCACAGACAGCTGGTGATGTGCACCAATCTCTACTTCAGATTACTTGTATACTCTTGCATACCTGTAGTAACTGTGTTTGTGTCTCTTGAAATGATTCTCCATCCTTTCATATTTCACTTGCTGGCCATTCTTGTGTAGAGATTAGCTTTCATGTTGATGGTTGAAATACTTAGAGTGAATAATAAGTGAATAAAATTGAGATAAAATGCATATGAAATACATTCATAAAGTGATCCTTAATACAGCTTCAGGTCAGGGCTTGGACACTTGTTCCTGCAACTTATTCCTTAAAGTGTTTATGTAAGATCATGAGGGAAGAGAAGGCAGAAACATGTCCCACCTTCACTTGAATATTAGTTGCCAAATCCAAAGATCTGCAGCTTGTTTCTTTTAGAACTTTTAGCCTTTAGCCTTTAAGATCATAAATAACAGAATTGCCTGTGAAACTTGAAGTCTTCTTCAAATGACAAGCTGTGCTTTTTAATGGTTTTCCTCCAGAATGGGGTATTTGCTTCTCTGGCCAAGTGCATGGTTGCTCCTTAGTTTCTTTTGGCACCTTTTCCTCTTGTTTTTGCCTCTGCCTTGTGGTAATGTTCCTTCTGTGTGGCCTGGGCAATTTCTAGCATTTAGTTCAGTAGCTGGTTACGTTCCCCATGAAGTTCTGTCATTATGTGCTTGTAAGTGGGAAGGAAAAGGGGGGCCAAGATAGGACACCACCTTTCAGGCTCAGACTTAAGCATAATATGCAGTGCTTAGTGTCTATGGTATATTGAGATATGGCTTTTCATAAAAGAAACACGTGGTTTCCCCGTATTGGAAGCTGTGAGCAAATTTGAACTGTTTTACATGATCATAGACAAGCCCCAGGACTGACTGTGCCTGCTAAGTTTTTAAGACAGCAGCAAACTGCACGCTTTTCTCTGAGCAACAGCTGCTTTCCTAATGGTGGAATGTGAAGGACTTTCTGAACTGGGGCTCTGAGATCCACTTGCTATTGCTGACCTACAGTATTGACTGGAAGCCAATGGAATAACACCATCTCTAATGAGATAGTGAAATATGGCATTATCATCAAATGAAAAATGACTACATTTCCGGGGGGGTTGGGTAGACTTAGCTGGACAATAAAATTACATCCATATTTGACTGAGACATTGATGGGTGACATTCACCTGCCTTTTCCACGTGTTGTAGGGGCTCCTCTGTATCAATGAATTGTGGTTGTGTTTTCCAAGAGGACTGGATTTGGAAGATCAAGGGACACAGTAAGGCAGATGCTTCATAGCATATAGAACAGCTCGTTGCTGCTTTTCACAGCAATTACATTCTTATTTCCTAATTTGCTGTGTTCCACATACTGGTGATATTGGGCAGCTCTTGTTTGAGCTTGACTAAGATTTTTGAGAGTTAAAAGGTGTGTGGCATGTACCGAGAGACAGGAGTGCCTCTGCCTTGGACTATCTGGCATCCTCAGAGTGGGGACATCTGACCCCAGGCTGTACATTGAGAGGGGGCTTGCTTGGAGAGGCCAGCTAGGAATAAGGAAAGCTTCATCTCAGCAAGCCATTTTGTGTTGCTCTGTGATGCTCATTACTGTTGAAACCAAGTTTCCAAGCCACTGTTTTCCTGTACAAAAGGGAAGAGGATGATAAGAGCCTAAGCGGAGCAAGGATAGTGAAATGTAAAGTATTATGACATACATACATTTAATAGTACATCACATGTAAGGAAACAAGCACATATGATTGCAGTATTACAAGATGAATATAGGTTCTGCAACGTTAAATTTAGTGCCTTGTGATTGATGATCCTTTGTTTGCAAGGTTTCTTTTATGTATATGTTATTTCTGTAGGATAAGCATCTTACCAGCTGGAAGAAACATACAACTTTTTTATTTTCTAGCATGTAATTTCTGTTTGATTCACAGCTAATAAATAGGTCATCTTGTACTTTTGAAATGCCAACATGCAGTAATTCAGTGAAATAGAGACTCTACATTAAAAACCTGTCAACCTCAGTGCAATTTTCCTGCACCCTGCGCTCTGGAAAGATACCTTGTCACTCATGGTTCAGCTCTGTTTCCCTGAAATATCTCTTCTTCTGCATAAGTAATGAATACAGTTGCATGAAAATATCTGGCACAATGTCTGTTCTTCCTCCCACTCTAAGGAGCTGTGGTACAGAGGCTGTATTTATTTGTTGATCTTACCACACCTGCGACTTCAGGAAGATTTGTTGGGAATATTGTGGCCCCCTCCCACCTGCAGGCAGGTGTTCTCAGCTGTGCTAACCTTATGGAAGTCAGGGAAATGCTGCCTTAAAAAAATCCTGTGTTATTTAGCTGCTTCTCAAACTGTGAAGGCTACATGATACAGAACAATTTCAAATTCTTATTTGCTTTCAGTCTCTTTCCATTTCTAATGTGTCACAGAAGTCTTGCATGAGAAGAGCATTCAGCTGAAGCAGATCCAGTTTAGGAGTTTTTAAAAGGATTTCTGTTCTTTAAAAAAGAGCTATACACAGAACATTGGCTTGCTGAGCTTGTCTTTTACTTCGCATAATCTGAAATACACAATTTACTGTTTTATTTTATTTTATTTTTTTGTGGCTTTCTCCTCCATAGCCCTCAGAGCTGACAAAAAGATGGCAAACCTTCAGTTCTATGTCTCTGATCTGAATCAGCACAAAATTGTCCAGCTGGGCTGCTGTGGCATTGCTGCTATGTGGCACTGTGACATGTGAGAGAGGGCAGTTCTGTTTATTCACAGACTTAAGGCCAGAAGGAGTCCCATGATTTCCTAGTCTGCTCTCAAAAAAAACAATGCATTCATGGGATCCCACCTTCAGAGACTATTTTCAGATGCAATACAGGGAAATTTCTGCAGTGGTGGTTCCAAAACCTGTGTACAGAGAACCCACCACCCCAGAACAGACGAAGTTTCAGGCCCGAGATTTAATCCTGCAGGTGTTACTCACGTGAACGGTTTCCCCTGACCCTAAGTTGGATAATGTGGTGTGAGGAAGGACAAATGCTGTTTCAACAAAAAAGCAGACCAACTCCAGCCACGAAAAATTTGTCAGTGCCTTTTGTGTTTTAACATCAATAGCAGGTTGAAACTCATAAGATGTCAGCCCCATAAAAATGGGAAAAGCAGGGTGTGCTAACCCCCTGTGAACTGAGTTTTACCAGGGATAAAGCTACTGAATCCTCACAGTGAGGTCCAAAAGTAATTTAAATCTCTTCCCCTCTCTCTTTGCTCCCAATTTCCCCATCCCAGTTGTTGTTTGATGCATCAGCTGAGAAGGAAAGTTAGAGAGTGACACTAATAAGGAGGGCTCAGACTCACTAAGAGTATTAAAAGGTTAGGTCATGGTGTGTTCTATTAAATAGAATATTAATTGAATTCTTGACATCTGAGGTGAACTGTGACATGCTCATGGGATAAATATTGCATTTAACAGAGCATCATGACCTAAAGCTCTAAATACTATTGAGCATCAGTGCCAATCCTTCACAATAGATCTTAGCCTCAGTCCTCAGGGTACGAATGCTCCCTTGGAGTTTTGGAAGCTGAGCTTAAAAACAGATTTCACATTTCTTGTTTCTGTTCTCAGTTAAGTCCAAAATTGGTTCTTCCATCTCAAGGCATTCACACACTCAGGCTCAGACTTAGATTCTCAATATATCAAAAAAATCACATTTCAAAAGCCATGCATTACAATTTCATCGGGCTTGGTACAAGAGACGTTGAAAGAAAATTTCTCCATCTCTACCCCCGCACCATAAAGGAGATTAAAACATTAAAAAGGCCAATTAAAAATAGGGAATCTCATGGCAACATTTTCATTAACCCTCCCCAGTCCTCCTTTCTGTCTCATTAGTCATCACAGGGAGAGGAAGGATCATTTTAATTAGCAGCATTGTAAAGCTTTATTTAAGGCAACTGCCCCTCCTGCTGCTCTCTGGATTACCCTGCCAGCTTATAAATACAATACCAAATCATTAACAGCCCAAACCACTGCCACTGAAAGGTTTGGAAGAAAGAAGATCCACTATGGTCAATGTTTAGGGCTCTTTAACAATGTCCTTTCTCCTTATTCAGGCATAATTCAAGCGTAATATTGGGCTTTATGAAACAACTCAATATCCTCTTATGGCAAAGCCCTTTCTAGTCGAGGATACCATGTGTGCAACTTTCTTCCCTTTTGTTTTCAGGGCAGTGAAAGCACAGAGCCACATGTGACAGGACAGACACGGTAGATAGGATCACAGGTTTTCCGATGTCCCAATTTGGAATTAGTTAAGTTCTCAAATTAAGGGACTGCTGCATGCTGACAGCCTTGCAGGAGGGAGGTGAGGGACCAGACCCCTCCTGCGGGAGGCTGGGGTTGCATTTTAGAAAGAGGTTTCTGTGAGTTTAGGTTAAACAGAAAACAAGCACCCATGTTTCACAAGCGAAATTTCACAAAAGCGAAATGCTTTTTCCAACCATTGCTTGTTGAATTTCATGTTTTTCAGAAGCAAGACCCACATTTCTTAAAACATCACATTTCATAAAACATAATTTGCACAAAACCTCCTCATTACCAAGACCCCGCAATTAAGACTATTAGGATTTGCTATCTAGATCTGTGGCCTACTTTTCCTGACCTAAATATGTAAATAGGGACACTTCAGCACACCTGTGTGCTGTGATCTCTAATTGTTCATCACTGTCCAGCAAAGGCAACCCCATCTTTCCCTTACTTTCCCTTAGAGCGACCTATTAGCTACCTGTGGGAGTTTAAGCACTCCAAGTACTCTGCCATGGAGTTTCAATGCCCATATGTTGAGACCACAGCTAGTATTTAATTTTTCAGTTAAAACATCAGACAGCTGAAGAGGTCTGAAAGTCTGAGCTATCCTGTTTGCTGCTGGGTGCCAAGGTAAACCAGACCAGAGGACAAAAACTCTTAACCTTCAAGTCTGATACCACAAAGTACAGTTTTTCTCCCCCTGAAATCAAGATTGTCTTGACTTCAGTTGGAGCATTAAGAAGAATGTGGAGATATTGTTTGAAAAAGTAGGCATGCTCCTCAAGAAAGGTTTAAATATGACAAGGTAAACTTGACTTTACCTACAGCGACTACTGTTTGAGTAATAAGAAAAGACTACTGATGTATCACTGAATGATTAATGTGCTGCTACACGGAGTTCATTTCATATTAAGTCAAGATCTGTACCTGTGGAGGTTTGCAGGGAGAGGTGATATCTCTTAGGGAAGTAACTGCTATGTGTCAGACTGTCACCAATGCCGTTTTGTAAGTGAATCTGAAATAAGTAAAACATTTCTGCTTTTAAAAATGGAAAAAAAATAAAGTTTGAGTTTGGGGCTGCTCAGCCTCTCTGTACCCATCTCAGCTCATCTCCACTCACTGTGGTGGGCTCTGAGGACAGGCTGAGAAGGTTGCAGAGCGGAGCTGCTGTCACGAAATTCTCCTCATCAAATCTGGGGGAGGCTTCCTGAGGCCAATGTGCTGCCAGTGCCCATTCTGGAGAACCAGATTTCCATGGGATATCAGTCTGGATATCACAGATGCTAAACTCACTTAAAAACAGGCAGTGACGATAGTCTGAGCAACAGTCATTGTAAAAGTTTATATACAAGTTGCTTTGTTTTCTATTTATAGCTTCGCTGTATTTTTCTTATAATACATTTTTAATGACTTATAAGGCCTAGTTATTTATTCTCCAGAAGCCAAATACTTTCTCTCCCTCATAATGTGAGCAGAGGAGCTTTGCACAGAAGAGCTGCATGGGAGCAGGGCAGCAGGTGGGGGACACTGCACGGCTCGAAGGAGCCCCACAGCACCCAAGGTGCTGGTGCAGTGGGTGCCCAGAGCAACTGCCTGTATGGAGGGCCCTTCCTGGGTCACAATAGCTCCAAATTACTAATTATTCTATCTGCATGTAAGGGAGTAACTTTCTGGGATCGCTTAGCTCAACATTTCCTACCCCATAAACCTTTAGTGCCATGTGTGCAGAGTCCCTTCTATCTATGTGTTGAAAAATTAAGTAGTATGAACAATGGAGCAAACAGAAGCAGAAGATGGATGCCTTTTTATTATTTATTTATTTATTTAAAGAAATGTAATTAAACCATCCTCCATCCCCAAGCACAAACATTGATTGTCTCATGATGACTCTAACCAGAGTGGCATTAATTCTACTGTATTTTCTAAATTGTTATACACCCAATATTTTCTTCTAACTCTTCTCTATATTTAGATTAATAACTATGTAATCGCTTCATTAGTTTATTTGGATTATATCATTTTAGGAAATTATTGTTTAGATCAGCCTTGTCCTTCCCTTCTCTCTGTGCCTTCCCAGAATTAACCAGTATCAGAAGAAACCAATTAATTGCAACGCGACCGCTGTAATGGGGTCTGCTCTACAATATGGCAACATCTAATGGAGTTTTAATTTCCCTGTGGTGAGTCAACATTTGCTTAAAGAGAGACTGTCACAGCAAACAGCTGCCCCAAGACACACAGCTGCTTAATGTCTGTGGGGTTGAACGGGCATGTTGGAGGTGCTGCTGCTTTTGCTGTGGGTAAAATTCACAGAAGGCCATAGCTGGGGCTTCAAAGGGCATCCCGACCCCATTGTGGGCTGTGATTTGCTGTGGACTTGCAGAAAACAGCAGACATACAACCCTTTACAGCTTATACTGCACCTGCTAGCCTTGCAGGGATCCTGGGTGCTAAAATAAACTGCATCACCTACTGAAGGTTTTATAATCCTTTTTTAACATATGGCCTTCCTTAACATATACTTATTTAACTTCTGGGGGCCCTTGTCAGGGCGCAGGAGCCCATCGTGGTGGGGCTGAACAGAACCACAAAAAAAGAGCCTCTTCCTAGGGAGTCTGCTGTACCTGTGTAACTTGCAACACAGGATGCACAGACAAGAGAGAGCAGGAAACGGAGACAACTGAATTTATAACAAGATTTTTCCATTAATTGGATTGTTCAGAGTTTTTATTATGACCAGAAGTTACAATAGGGATTCTCGAGGGGGACAAAGTACCCATCTCCCTTTGAAATTCAGCAAGACGTAGCCCCCTACCCCGCTCAGGCCCTGGGCGTCTTTGAAAATCTCAGCCTACGCTGCTGTTGACTAATGACTGTTTTGCTTGGTGAACGCTGACAAACTTCTAAAGTCGGTCTGCCTTTCCCAATTTTCTGACAGCTTAAGAGATTTGAAACAAAGCTACATTATGATGCAACCAATTTCAGCAGCATCTGATTAACAAAAAGGAGGCCACAGCTACCTGACAGCAGCTGGTGGTTATTTTTTATTTCTAAAACAAACTGATGGCCTCAAACATTCATACATGTATTTATTTTTTTGTTTAAATGTCTCATTTCCAGGTTTTTTTCGGGGGATCATGCAGGGAAATAAAGTTTTGCAATTCTTCTTCTCATAATAAGTCTGTCTAAAAATGATGTTGCTCATTCTGTTGAAAGATGGTTTCATTTTCTACTCAAAATTGGTATGAAAAATTTGCCTTGCCAAATGAACATTGTATACTGAACTTGTCAAATCTTCTCTCCTGACACAAATAAAAGATAACATTTGGTGGCAGCATGTAAAACAGCACTGACAAGACAGCTAGGATGGAAGCAAAGAAATACATATTTTTTTCATTCTCTTTTCCTAAGAAGGGAAAGGGAAAGATCCAGGTGAGTGAATGCTGCTGTGTTACAGGGAAAATACACTGTCTAAAGGCTTAACAAGCCATTTCAATGCAAGTTTTAAGAGGAACATAAGCGATTCTGTTTCTGATTAGTAAAATCATGATGAAAGTTTTGACTTTTTCGAGGCAACCAAGAAAGCTGCTAAGCAGAAAGGGCGGCTGAATGAAAGGGTGTTTGGTTCAAAGTTCACAGCTCCACTGTGCAGGCTGGGAGGGCTACTCACAGCATTGCTGAGCCTTATTCTTTTTCTCTTATATTTAAAAATAAAGAAGGTAATGATAGCGCTTTCATTAGATCTACAGTCACATCCTGTAAGCGATTTTTTTTTTTTCCTATTAAAATT
This sequence comes from Nettapus auritus, assembly GCA_011076525.1. NCBI lineage: Eukaryota > Metazoa > Chordata > Aves > Anseriformes > Anatidae > Nettapus > Nettapus auritus. Next base: position 7,127,445 of record CM021781.1, on the reverse strand, counting down.
GTTGATTGAAGGCCGTTAGCTATTTATCAGCCCAAAATTACATTTCTCCTCTCCTAGGGGTTGCCTCTGTTAAAAATCACAACAACCGCCTAGTTAGGAACAAGAAAAGACTACTAAAACTGCAGTTTCGGACTGGGAGGGAGGAATACAGGCATGAAACACAGATTGCACCTTCAAATCCCCGATGGCATCACGCTTCTTTGTTCTGCTAAGAAAAATTAACCTCAATCTCGGCTCAAGGTCCCCCGATTGATTATCATAGTCATTTAAATACTGTAATCTCATTTTCAGCATCAGGGAAAGGGAGCGAAAAGAAGAAAAAGAGAAAGAGGTGGGGAAGTGAGGGGGAGAGAAGGAGAAAACAGAATAAATTATCTGACAAAAGGAAAAAGGGCCTTTCTGCTTACGGAGCCTATTTCAGATCCTTCCACTTGATTGGAAAAGTTGATGAAGTTTAAATGAAGCAGAATTAGAGGCTCAGGCCACTGAGTATTGACAGGGGCCCATGGAAGAATGTGCAATTCAATAGGCCTGATTTCTGTGGAAAACAGGGGAAAGGCCTAAATGGTATAATCTTCAATCAAATCTAACATCGACACTGACAAGGCAGGGTAATGAGATAGGCCAGATCAGGCATGTTGGTTAAAGAAATTAATCCCTCTTGCTGCACCAAGAGTTCAGCTTTGATGCCTATTGTACAGACCCCTGTCCCAGCCTATCTAAATGCTAACTAACTGCGAGTGTGATCTGGGACTGTGCTTTTCATTGCTGGGGCTAATCTGATAACAATTTTATCTCCCTGATTATGGAGGCAGAGAGAGCGAGGAAGCCCCTCGCGGTGGCACCGCGTGGAGCGGGAAGAGGAGAGGGGCAGAGCACGGTGATGGATGCGGCCATGCCGGTGTGGGCGTGTGGGGAAACTTGCATTTCAGCATGTATTAGCACTTTAACACACCGTAATACATGGTAATTATTGTTGTTACAGTCGCCTCCTGACCAGCTGATTGGTGTCTCCTGGGAACCACCACGGGGGACACGCGGCAGCCACGAAGGTGATCTGAGGGAGCAAATGTAAAGGGTGTTGTGAAGTTAAAAAGCACGCTGCACACAAAGGATCTTGTCTACCTGGGCAAGCAGCCCGAAGCTTGTGATAAAAATGATCTTTATTTTTCAGACTAGCTTGCTCTTCACTGAGTAGTACAAAGCTCACTGTGTTTGCTTTTCCATTTTTTTTTTCTAGCCGGGGCATTACACTATCATTTTTAATCAGGTTTCACTTTTTTTTAGGCACATATCAGCACACTGATTTACTTAAAAGTCAAACTGCAGCAATTTCCCCACTATTGAAATTTTCTAAAAGGCTGTTACAGGAAACCTAGCAATAAGACCCCACTTTCACTTGTCTATGTCACTTCAAATACAGGCAAGTTGAAAAGTTACACTCTATTTTAAGTACAAATGGTTAAAAAAATAAAATATCCTTAGAAATTCAGGTTGTCTAATTGCACAAAGTGAGCAGCAAGCAAGAACAAAACGATCCCTGCAAGATGACAAAGGCTGCTCCAATTCAATAATTAAGTATAAGAGCATCTCTAAGACGTTGCATGGAAAGCAATCTGCCCTTGGGAAAGTGTGGCTAAAAACTTGCAGATATGTGGAACAGGAATTGTTGGTCTGTGTGATAGCTGGGAACATCCTTTGTTTGCTCTACATTCTGCTACACAGCGCTTAAAAAGAGGGGAAAATTATTTTAGCAAAGGTTTAAAAATGAAGAGGCTTTTGCCTTTCCTTTGGGCACTTGCCCACCCGAAGCCAATGCTCCCCTGTCCAGCAGGGTCCTCACTGAGCCTCCTCCAGCTTCTCCTGTGTGCTCGGGACATTTCCTTGTGCCCCTTCCAGAAAAGGAGGGATATTTATTGTTGGTGGGGTGGGAAGGAAATAAGGCAGAGATGTTCCTGCACTCTTAAAAGTTTCGTCGGGGTCTGCGGTGCTGCTCTCAGCCCGGTGGGTTCAGTGTCTCTGGAGAACAGCTTGTGAATAAGGGCATGTTATCAGGTTTTTGGATGAAACAGCAGAATAGAATAACCTCTGAAAAGAGCTGAGAGATATGTGTGGTTTGAGCCTTCGGGATTCTTAGAAATGTTTCCCCTCTGTTTGACAGGGACTCAAATGTCCCCGACATTTTGCATGGTGTCTTGGATTTGAATTAGCCTGAAAATCATCTTTTGGTTTAACATGGTTTGGGGCCAATGCCATAAAGTGGTGTTAGCTCTCCCCCAAAGTTTCTTAAATCTCTCAGACAGTAAAGTCTGAGTTCTAGGTTCATCACCAAATATTACAGCTGACGCAGCTCTTGTTGCTCTGTAAGGCAGTCTCATTTTATACATGGACACATTTGTGATCTTTTTTGTCATTTTATTTTTTTGCTTTTTCTGCCTACATTCTTTCTTCCTTTAGCTTAATTTCTGATTTTATATCACCAACAACTCACACGAGGGGCTGTACAGATTTTCTCTGCTGTTAGGGTCATAATGGAACAATTCGGTCTAATGGTTATTATCGCGCTGGCTGACTTCAATAATGCACTTTTAAATCAAAGGCCCTTTGAAGCTTTATTTCCATTGTATTAGACGAATAAACACAGAAGATTTTCACGAACATAAAAGGCATTCACCTTGTAATGTTTTGGGGCCTATTAATCTCACCAATTTGCATTGTTTTGTTCACATAAAGGATCAAAATGCCCTTTTGCTTGCTTTGCATCCTGCATGCCTAGCTCTGGGGCGAGCAGCTCTGCACGCCCGGTGCTGCTGCTGCTGCCCCTCTGCCCGCCGAATCACCGCTGTCACTTTGCAGCCTAAATCCCGTCTTCAAATAACCAGGCAAAAAAAATCCACTATTTTCACTCCTGCAGAATGTTTACTTGCCTCTTGGCAATGCCTTATTTATTCCAGTGGTTTCTGTGCAAGATGTGGGAGGGTACTAAAGCTCACGAGGAGTTTAATTTTTAGTGTACCAAATAATTCATTTAAAATCTTAAATGAGTTCATGCTGAGAAGAAAACCCTTAGAAGTCGGAGCATTGGCAAAACAAAGCTCAGAACCAAATCTAATGATTATTTGACTAACCAGCCCTTCATTAGTTTATTTCTCTAATGAATTATTGAGCTGTACTGGGTAGACATTTCAGAATGCATTTTAAAAGCACAATACTGGCCTTAGATTGCAAAAATATCATAGTACTAGTGGTATAATAATAATAATAAGCACACAAAATGCTGCATAAACACTAATTAATCCTCAGCGTCCCTGAGCAGCAAGCACAGAAGGCAGAATGCTCAGCACATGTAGTGATTTGAGGTAAATAGTATAATTAACAGCGAATAAAAGGCAGCCCTATTCCAAACACAGCTCCCAGCACTTGTGGCTACTCTCCTCTGTGTTGCAGGGGTTATTCACCTGAGACAGGCAAATTAAAATTTGGTTCCTGACCAAGTTTTAAACGGATGCATCGAGTCCAAACAGCTGAGAGCAGGCATTAGGAAAGAGTGGTTATTTAAATCGACAAAGCCAACACCTGAGAGAAGTTCTCTGAATGCCTGCAGAAGCTGCTTTGCTGGGCGATGATGCTGTCGGTGTTTGCCACGTCTGAGGCTCTCCCTGGCTGCTCTCGGCCAGCACTGCTGCAGCTGCGAGGTCTCGGCTGAAGCCCCAGATCACCCTGGCAGAGCACGGGTATGCCGTGGGGACAGAGGAGGTTGTGGGGATCTGCGCCATCTCAGTGTTTCTGGGGAGATTAAATGATTTTGCTCTCTGTCAGTCCCACCTGCAGACACCGCACCTGCACGGTTTCTGGTAGCTCTTACAGCTCCGAGCAGCCAGCAGTGGTTGTATTTTTAGGTAAGCCTTCATTTTACCAACTTCTCTTCCTGAGCAAGTTAGCTGTCCTTGCACAAAGGGGAATGAGGATCACGGAGGTGAGTGGCACATTGGGGCTTGATGAGTTAGGAGCATTAGCACAGGTTCACCTTGCCTCATCGCTACGCCTGTGTGGGGAGAGCTTAAGAAGATGCATGGACTGGGAGAGAAGGCTTAAAAAAAAAAAAGAGTAAGGTGAAGGTTAAAGGCTCAAAGATTGAGCACAACATTCAGGCACGTAAAAGCCCTGTTACTGCCACAATGCAGGTCTATTAATAAAAGCTTCAGCTCCGGCGTGATGGAAAACCTGCCCTTTCAATAATTACTGTTGCAAGAGATGTTTTTGATACTGGCAGTTTGCAACTTGAAGTAAATATCCTTTTTCATACCACGCACCTGTCTGCGGTTGTCTCTCACATCAGTAGAGCTTTTTTTTTTCATGCCGTGACACAATTTTAGTTTGATAAAATGCCACCAGTTCCTTTTCTTAGCTGTCCTTTCTACTAAGGTCTCCAGAAAACAAAATGAGTTTGCAACAACTCTCGGCAGTGCCTTGCTCTGTAAGAAGTCCGATGGCTGACAAACACTTCATGATAAGGTTCAATGGGCATTAAAGGAAAAGATAAAATGCGGTGAGTGATTTCTGCCTTTACTTGGTACCCAATTTCCAGCCCTCAGTGCTGAAGAGAAAAGCTTAGGAAAATGAACCCTAAATGGTCTGGCATTTAGGCCAAGAAAACGAGCCTGGCAGCAGTTGTTATGTAAATCACAAGCTTTTAAAACAAATATTTTGCATTCTAGTAGTCCTGCAAAGTTCTGTTTGTTAAATCTGGTTCTCTTGCAGTGCGGATGACTGGGACTGAGCCCTCCTGGCTGCAGCCTGGCCTTTCTTGCAGGTGCCAGCCTTCCTCAGCACCCAAAGCCCCTTTCCTCCTCCTCGGAACTGCTGGTCCTGAAACAGCTCGTCTTTTTCTTCTTCTGAGACTGAAAGATGAAATCTTCTGTGATTTCACATTTACCTCCACATACCGGGGGTATGGCCTGTTACGGGCTGGCAATGCAATGACTTTGGCAGCCCTGTCGAGGTTAATTATGATCTGCTGGGTGTTAAGCGTGGTGAAGTCTTGTTTCCTGCCCAGAGCTGAATTATTTTTGTACCACAGAGTGGTTTTCAGGAAGTTTTTACTGAGAAAAGTGCTTTGCTATGGCTTTTGCCGGTAAAAACAAAGAACCCAAAAGTGCTTTGCTCAGATTTTTACTGGTGTTACCAGATGAAAACTTCCCCTCAATGTTATGCTGCAAGAAAACATATGTTGCTAAACTAAACTAATTCCTTGAACAACTAAAAGCTACTCTATATTCGATGAGAGAATAATACGGTGTCCATTCCTTAGAAGGTGTTATGTGAAAAGATGCTGTGTTTGTGCTGAGATAGCTGCTGTGACACGTCCTGGTGGAGGATGGGCTGTGCAGCACTGAGGCAGGGGGGTCAGCCAGAAACACGGGCAGTCGGCTGTGCCACGGCCTCCGTTTGGTACGGGGAGCCTCATTTGGAGGATATGTGAGAGAACTGGAGAGAAGGATGGGGATCCTGTGGTTAGCTGCTGCAAAGTAGGAGGTCGGTCATGTTTCCACTGGCTGTGCTCACTGCTCAGAGCGCTGAGGCTTTCAGGGACTGAATACTAGTCGGAGGAAGGCTGGGGAGCAAGCACCACATCCACCACTCCTGGTTCTTCTGTATTGGCTGCTTTGTGAACCTTAATGCCAGACGGGCATTCTTCAGGGTCCCCCCCATGACTATTAGAAGCACTCGTCCCAGAATCAGTTGTCTCAAAAGCTTTTGTCCCCTCCTTTAAACCATCTTTGTGTCTTTGGTTTTCAGGTGGCAGTACACAGCGTGAGCGTTGGGATGTGCTGGCCAACCCCTTTCGGCAGCTGTTTCCAAAATGCTGAGTCTCCAGGGTTCCCCTGGAGGAAGAAGGGATCCAGCAGTGCAGCTGGAAGCACAAAGAGGAGACGTGGCAGAGGGCTGGTGCTGTGAGCATGCCACCACCATGCCACAGCTGCCATCCCATCGCAGCAGAATTTACTACGTGTGCTTTTTGTAATTTACTGTGATGTGAAATTACTGCAGATTCCAAGTGTAAAAGCATCACTGTTAGCAACCCAATTACTTCATGCCAGAGGGAGGATTGCATCAGGTGCATGCAGATCTTACATCCTTACCAGCTGGCTTACTGTGAAGGAAACTCCCTTGCAAAGAAGCTCTGAGAGAAGTTGTCCAGAATGCTAAAATTTATTACAACTATTCCTTAAAACTTGGTCAAATTTTAATTTCACCTGGCCAGATAGCAGAAATCCCATTTGAGTCTTTTTAAAACATCCCATGGTTTATAACTGCTCAGAAATCTCATTGCCAAGACACTCTGCAACAGTTGTGCTGGGCAAGAACTCAAACCCTACAGCTAGGGTTGAGCAAACTGCTGGAAACGAGGGGAGGAGGCAACAATGAACTTTATGGACAGGCACTGCTTGGCTGAATGTTCCAGTCCAGGTGGACAAATCTCTCACACAAATCAACATAATATTCACGCCTGCATATAAATTACCCGCCCCCTAAACACCACAGAAGAAGAGCCACTCTTTGTGGTATTACCCCAGTTATAAATGCTTAGGCTTAGAATTTTATGGCACTGAGTGCTGGTTATACACGTTTCAACTTCAGGAATGTGAATGCAATGTGAAAACAAGTAGGATCAGCCCTTGCGATTATGCCTTAACTTACCTTAACTATCATACAATTACATACACTACTGATTTATATTTATGTATTACCTGAAAATGTATTTACTAGCATGTTTTTCTAGGAAAGGCAGGGATGGTTTGGAGTGATGGGGAAGGTGCTGCGCTGCCTCCTCTCCCTCCCAGCCACCAGAGGAGCTGCCTCCATCCCCATGGGCATCACTGCACGCACAAAACGAGTTGGGATGCCCTGCTCACACCTGGGCCTGCCACATCCTTCTGGGGCAGGTAGCTAGGTGAGGAAATTCTGCCTCAATTTCACCTGAACCAAAGTTAAAGTGACTCCCAGTCAAATTTACAGGATCCAGAGAGAAGAAACAATGCAGAAGCTTTGGACTGAAAATGATGCTTCCTTTTGAGTTACAGCACAGAACCTACTTGTTTTCTTTGCCTTCCTAACATCATTTCCAAATTAAGTTTTTAAGTTTCATGAGGGAGAGCAGACATTGAGCACTGCAGGACTCCTGTTTTCTGTGCTATTCCACAATTTTACGTCCGCCTTCCAGGCCTGACGGTACCAGGGGGGTGGGATACCGAAGGGAGCTTAAGACCTTCGCTTCCACAGCGCAGGCTGGGCAGCAGCAGCCTAAATGTCACCGCTGTCCAACGAGGGGGGAATAAAACCCCCCAAGCCAGGCGTTTTGGAGCAGAAGCGGCCGCCCTCCCAAGGAGAAGAGGCAAAGCACAGCTCGGTGCGGGCCCCGCAGAGGCTCGGCAGCGGCCGGGGCCCCCTCGGACCCCCCCAACCCCGGAGCCCCCCAGCCCTCAGAACACGGCCCCAGCCCGTGGAGTGGAGGCGGCAGCGCGGGGCCGGAGCTGCCGGGAGCGGCGGAAGCCTTTCGGCTGGTGCCACCCAGGGGCCGGGAGCTGTGCTGCAGCCCGCTCTGACCGGGGGGAGGCGGCTCCGGGCTGGGGGCTGCGAACCACGGGGCTGGGGGCTGGGACCGGGACCAGGACCAGGGCAGTGGGGAGCCGGGATCGGAACAGGAACCGGGATCGGGACCAGGGCGGAAGGGGAGCGATTGGGACCAGGATCAGGTCAGGGGGAAGCCGAGATCGGGACCGGGATCACGGCGAGGGAGGGGATCAGGACCGGGACCGGAGGGTTACCGGTGCAGAGAGGAGATCGGGGCAGGGTCCGGGATCGGGACCAGGACCAGGGTGGGGGTGTGACCGGGACCGGAGGGGTACCAGGGCAGGGGGGCGGGATCGGGGTAGGGATCGGGACCAGGATCAGAGGAGGGGATCAGGACCGGGACCGGGGGGTACCGGTGCAGAGGGGAGATCGGGGCAGGGTCCGGGACTGGGATCAGGACCGGGACCGGGACTGGAGGGGTCCCGGGGCTCACCTTGAGGATGAGGGGGTTCCGCAGCATGCTGTCCCGGGCCACCCCCAGCCTCTCATTCTCGCTGCCCGCCTCCACCTCAGCCAAGCACAGCGGCCTCCGCGGGCGCCCCCCTCCTCCGCCGCCTCCCGCCATCCCGGATAACGAATTCCGCCGCCGTTCCCGGACAAACAGACGCTCGCGGACCGAGGGCAAGTCCAAAGGCAAAAAAAAAAAAAAAAGGGGAAAAACAACAATAATAATAATAAAAAAGAAGCCGCCACCCGCCCTGCGGGCACCGGGGATGGGCGGCGGGGGAGGGGGGGGGGGGAACCGGAGCGGCGGCGGCCCCGTCTCCTAGCAACCGCCGCGGTCCGTCCCGGGCCGGCTCCGGCCGGGAACGTTTCCGCCGCTGGGCGGGAACCGGAACGAAGCGGGCGGGGAGCGGGGGCCGGGGGGGCGCCGTTGAGGGACGGACGCGGTGGGGCCGCGTGGGGCGTTGAGGCCCGGCGGGAGGCGCTGAGGGGCCTCGGGGGCCTTGAGGGGTATTTGAGGGGCTTTGAGGGGCTCTAGGGGGCTTTTAGGGGGGCTGGAGGTTGGCTTCGGGGGGTCTTCCCCTTCCCGGTGCCTCCCCGGGAGGCTGAGGGCGGTGGTGGGGCGGGATGAGGCCGGCGGAGGCTTTCCGGGGGGCGGTGGGGTGTGGGGGGTGTGTGTGTCTGTGCATGCTGGCGGCGAAAAATGTGCTAAAATGTCGTGTGCCCCCCCCCCCCCCCCCCCGGTGAGTAACTCTGTAGTTCTCGGGGTGGTTCCCTTTAAAGGGTCGGTGCGAGCTCGGCGTGGAGCTGCTCGAGCCCAGGCAGAGCCAGCGCTGGGTCGCAGCGTGGTCAGGAGCTTCTGCCAACAGAGCTTGGTTGTAGCACTGATGGGTTTAGTGCTTTGTTATTTTTAATTTGTTATTTCAACGCTGGAAGAAGAGTTGAATATTGCAGCCTATACTGTGTAAGTTATTCCAGCTCAACGCTAAAGGTTATTAAAGTGTGTCTTCGTTGTTACAGGAAGGCGTTTTTAAGGCTGAATACAGCTGTGATGCACGTCTGTTTGATGAAGAAGGCATCGTTTTGGTCTAGTCACTTCGCGCAATTAGCTGTGTTGAAAAGCAAGTATCTTTCTTATGTGTTTCTAAGTTAATACTGAATTGTTCTACAGTAGTTTTCTAGTAACTTTTTTTTACTGTGTGGTAGTATATAAAGGTACGTATATTACGGTGCTTGAGTAAACTCATATTTTATTTAAGGTAAGAGAAAATATGACAGAAGAAGCAAGTGCAGAGGATTTTCAAGTTCGGGAGCCTCTCAAGAAGAAAAAGAAAAAACGCAAAGAACACGATACGAGACAGGAAGATGATGAAAAAGAAACTATACAAGATGCAGAGCCTTTTGAAGATGTAGCAGCACAGAGCAGTGAAGTCTATAAAAAGAAAAAGAAGAAGAAAAAGAAAAAGAAAGAAAGAGGAGAGGAGGAGGAGGAACAGTTTTCATTAGATGATTCTCATGTAGGCCTGGAACCCGAAGTTAGTAATGAACCCGTGATGGATCTTCCCCAAAAGAAAAAGAAAAAAAAGAAGCATAAACATGATGATAGTACAGATGGCCAAAGTGATGTAACTTGCATCTCAGTAAATCAGCATTGCATTGGCAGTTGTCAGGAGGATGATGCTGATTATGTTTATATAAAAAAGTCTGATAAGAAGAAAAGAAAAAAAAACTATCCAGAAGAGGATGGAGTAAGCGAGCAGCCTACCTCAGAAACACAAAATAAAAGCGATAATGAAAAACCAGCGAAGAAGAAGAAGAAGAAAAGAGTCAGCAGTACCGAGGATACACAAGAGGACACAGCTGTACCTGTTGACCATGCACTTTTGCTATCTCCAGAACGAAATAGGCAAGAGGAGGACACAGTGTTGCCATCTCCCACAGGAGAGGGAGGTGTGGCAGTGTCCAAGCCATGGCACGAAGCTGGGGACTGTGATGCTTCTCCTGCTGTGGGTGAAGCTTCTGCGGATGTACCTGATAATTTTTCAAAACCTACTGAAGAGACTAAACAGTCTTCCACGAGAACTCCAGCAAGGCCCACAAAGATTAAAAGCAAAGCTTTTATCACAGATGAAAGCTCTTCAGACTCTGACACAATGTAAGTTTAGTTTTTTTTTCTACCCCAGTGTTTATATCATGTAATTTGAGTCCCAGATTCTTTTTTGATTTGTTTTATATGTATTTTTAAAAACAGCTTAAAAAAACTAAATGTTAAGATACTACAGACCTATTTTAGAGCTTAGTTATTTGATGAATGTACAGTGAAAGTTTATTTGCATTGATTGAGAATAAACAAAATTCCTTCTGTTTAAAAAACGTTGGTATGGAAATAAATTATGTGAAAAAAAAAGGGGGGGGAAGGGGGAATAGATTCCAGTTGTTAAGTTTGGTCTTTATATTGAACTTATACATTTTTACCAAAAAAAAAACTAGAGAGGTCAACTAAAGAACTTAAAGTTCTGCGCAAATGCTTGTGTAAATAGCGCTTGGTACATTTACAATGCCTAGAACCCACAGTTTTAAGTAATGTGAGTAATGAAGTTAAAAAAAAAAAATGCTTGAGTGTTTCAGTTCTAAGCATTATTTCTGTCCACGTAAAACCTAGATGAATATCTCCACCAGTTGGTATGCTATCATGCGGTGTAGGATCAGAACCAAATGTGAAGTTAATCCATTTTCAAGCTTAATAGACTAAAGTAGACATTTAATGAAAAATAATGTTAAAAGTATTCTTTAGCCCTTGCTAATAAGAAACAGAAGTTCTGTGTTGCCACTGGTAGCAAGGGACAGTGTTCCTTCGCATATCCATGTGTGAGGGTTCTGAGGGAAACCTGGGGGTTTCAAGACTTGAGAAACTTTGAATATTGTGAACACTGAAATTTCATAAATTTCATGTGTGTTTAAAGGCTTATGCTGGGCTGGGGTGCATGGATGTGAGAAGTATTCCTTGTTACTTAATGAACATGCTCATACTTGTAGGGATGTAGATGTTCAACATATAGAGATACTATCAAAACCCCTGTTTTGAAGCTCTATTTCTGTGTTTTATTTTACTTTTAAAAATTATTTTTCAATCAGGACACCAAAACGCACAGTGTCAAAGGAGGACCAGAGTAATACATGTTCTGAAACCGTAACTTCTGGTGACATCAGCCTGGATGGCGACGAGTCCCTGGACTCTATCGCACTTTCATTATTCGATTTAGATACTGCAAAACAAGAATTGGAGGAGTTTATTCCTCACGTGAGGCAAATATCAGAAGATTCAATCAGAAAGATGGCTGGAAGAGATCTGTTGAGATTCAAAGAGTTTAAAAAACAAGGTGAGACACCCCAAGGATGCTGCAGTGAGGAAGAAGTGTGGAGCTGTGCTAATGTTTTGACAGAGCGGAAATAGCTTGCTTTTGTGTCTTGTCACATCCAAGCTCAATTTCAATTCAGCATCAGTTCATGAATTTATTTAGTGCCAGGCTTGCATACGTAAAACATGCATTTTTCTAGTAGGCTTTTGTTGTGATATATTTAATTGCAGTTAGTGTGGTTTCTGTTTAGTAGCATCTTACAGCCTCGTCGTCAAATTATAGTCCAGAGTACATGCTGAAGTTACCGGCTCCCACCTCTTGTTTAGTTTCTCTTCGTTTGCCTTTTTACCTTTTGAATTTGTTAATCTTCCATTATACATTTGCTAAAACATCTCTGTAAACTTAAAATGTAATGTGCAAAAGATAAAATACTATTTTTTAATAATACTTTCCATATGTTTTAGGTATTCCTATCAAGTTTGGCAGATTTTCCCGGAAGGAAAACGATCAAATCCGGAAAAATATTGAAGAGTTCATGACAATTACTGGAATAGACAGTGCTGAAAAGCTCCTGTTTACTTCGAGGTACCCAGAGGAGAAAAACACCATCAATCGCCTAAAAGCACGGCATCTCTTTTGTGAAAAACTTGGTGAGCATAAAGTCCCTTTCAAACAGATGAATCTTACATGCCACAACCTGCTGATAGCACTGTCTATATTCACGAGTCTCTCTTTTTAATTGAAGAGCACAAATGTTGGTAAAGCTGGCAAAAAAAAAAGGAACATGCTGCTGAGGTTATGTAGTTGATAATCTCTACAGTATACTGTTATTTTTTGTTTTAGGTCATTGAAATGTTAGAAATTTAAAAGCCTGTAAGTGCTGCTGGTCATGATGAAATTTCAAACTTGCATTTTGTGGCTCAAGGTACATTATTTGCTAGGCTATAACTAAGCTTAGTGATTTATTAATGGGAAGCATGATTAAATATTGTCTTTAATTTGTTCTCTGCTCTTAGAGCACATAAATAGGGGGCAGATTCAAGACCCAGTGATGGCATAAATTGGGATAAAGCTGCTCTCCATTTGGTGTTGGTTCTGTATTGTTATTACAGTCAAGACAGTGAATGGCAACCTGTAATTGATTTGGATATCTATTTAACGTCCAGTGAGGCTGCAGACTTGATCCTTTTTGAATTTTACATGCTCAGTCATTCCACTTGCATCGTCACATTTGCATGGTGCTGACTTCCCTTCCCATCGGGGAGGACACTTCTGTTCTGGAAACGTTGGGCAGAGTTGTGCCAGCTGCCTGCAGCTACCAGCCTTGTGCATCGTGGGCCAGGATTGTTAGGGGTTCCCAGGTGATTGTGGATTCTCCCCCACTTCAAGAATCTTTCCTTCAGCTGAGATCTTTGCTTTTTCACTGGGTGCGTCCATTCTCTGCTTTTCCTAATTGAAATACTCTGCAAAAGCACAGTATGTCGTCAGCCTCCTAATTGCTGGCTGTCTTACGTCTCTTTAGTGCTGGGAGCATTCAGTCCATTACTTGCACTTAATGCTGATGTTATAAAACAACCAACCTACACCCAGTCCATGCAAACTGTAGCTATAGAGCAGTAGGTTTGTGCTTCAGAGTTCAAAGGTTCAGTTTTGGATATTCACGCACAAAGGTACACAGAACTATTTACCAGCTGTCAGCGTTCACAATCTCATCATGGTCATAGAAATTACATCTTAGAAAGTCTTGAGGAGATTCTATCCAGACTGTTTCCTGTGCAGTTCCTGAGTTGTAGAGTGCTTTCTCTTGAATGGGGAGAATATATCACTTACAACACAATCATGAAAGTGTCTCTTTTTTTTTTTTAAAGTGGCCTCACCGGTGTAAAAAATGTTTCTTAAAATTGAATTGTTTACCTTCTAGCTGAGGGCATACCACGAGCCTGGCGGCTGATATATTACCGAGCAAGGAAGATGTTTGACTCAAATAACTATAAGGGGAGGTAAGCCAGTAATTTGAAGGAGGTTTAAGAGAAGGTTAATACAATTCTCTGGTGTTTATTTGTACATTAAATATGGATGCAATGAAAATAATCTCTTGGGTTTGTGCTAGTTTCTGTGACTTAATTGGCGATTAATTTTTCTGACTAGTTCTTGTAAGTCTCTCTGATATATAAATTGAAATTGTAGTCATGAGTAACATTGAAACATCTGTGACGAGTACAGCTTTCTTAAGGCATTGCAAGGGTTTGAATTTGTCTGAGGCAGTGCCTATTTCTTCTACTAGGTACACCAAGGAAGAAAAAGAAAAACTAAAGAAGTATCATGCTCTCCATGGTAATGATTGGAAGAAGATTTCTGAGATGATGTCCCGTTCTAACCTCTCAGTTGCTATGAAATACTCTGAAATTAAGTCGCGTATGTAATTTTTAAGAAAAACAATTCATTCTGTGTATTGCAGAAACTGGGAAAATTTACCGGAGTGATTTTGTTTGTTTGTTCTTTAACTGATTGGTGGCGGTGGTTCCTTTTTTGTAAACCATTGTTAGTGATTTCAGACAAAGGATAAGAACAGTCTTCAACTAGGAAACAAGAAAAAAAAAAAAGGTGGGGTCTGGAGAACACGACATGGGATGAATGCAATTATTCCTTAAATGGAATTGACGTTTCTGCTGTCTAAACAGAAGCTTTTGTGGGGAGGTTGAGAGGAATTTGAGAACTAGGTCTTAGAAACTAAGAACTGGTGCTATTGTTTAGGCTGAACTCTTCTTATTAGAGGGAATTTTCCTTTCAAATCTGGTATGCAGAAGAGTTTCCAGGGAGCGTGTAAGAAACTGATCGTGTTTTTTTTTTTTAAATAAATAAATAAAAAATCAGGCAATGTGAAGCATTTGGGGTTTTGCTCTTTTTTCCCCCTAGTAATTTATGATGAATTATACCTTAACTGTGAATATTTTTCCATTTTAGCGATTAATTATGGTCCTTGGTCAAAGGAAGAGACTCAGAAGTTAATGCGTGCGGTGGAGGAGGTGTTTATGAAAGGAATGGAGTCGGAAGATGCAAATTCTGTTTCGTCGTCAGAAAAGTCACATAGAAATCTCTTGATTGAACGTGAGAAACTTTTCCGGAAATTGCCGTGGAATGAGATTGAAGCTAAAGTGGGAACTAGGTATTGGAGACAATGTAAACAGAAATGGTAAGGCTTTATACTAAATAGGGATTTTATAGTAAATAGAAATAGTAAAAGATACTGCAATTATGTCTGAGACAAATAACTCCTTGCCACTCCTTGTGGTGAGTTTTCTCTGTGTTGTGGTCATGAAGCCTGATAGCTGCTGCTTCATTGCTGTACCAGTGGCATCTTGAAGTTGCTTCCTTTTATGCTTGGGATTTCGTGAAATGATAGCAGCCTTCTTTGTGTGTTTTCAAAGGACTTCGATTTTAACAAACAAGATAACCAAAGGGCAGCAGTTATATAGGGGGACCAGAGGACTACAGGCCAAGATCAATCTTATTAAAAGGTACGGTTCAGAATTGCTGGAGTGTTTTTGTATCTCTTACTGTTCTGAGCTGTGTTTATAAAAGTGTGCTGGTTGTGAACAGTATGCCTGCAGTTTCAGACAGGTTTGCAACCACATTTTTTGAACAAAACGTCCTGTAACTTTTGACTAGGGAAGCTGTGAACATTATTAAATTATTTCTTGAATTTTGCCTGCAGACTGCTTCTGTGTTACATTCACAGGTTGTATGAAATGAAAGTGGAGGATGCTGATGAAGTAAACTGGGAAGAACTCAGTGACCTTGTTGGGTAAAAACTTTTTTAATGGATACAAAAGGTTGAAGCAGACTGTCTTAAAAAAAAAAATCCCCAAAGGAATCAACATTCTTAGGTCTCTGCAACCATAAAAAAACCACTTTTTAGTTTGATAACATACAAGTGTATATCCTGGTGCTGCTAGGCATGATAAACCATGCCTAGCAGGACTGAAACTTTATTTTAACTACTTTAGGCAACATTTGTTGTATTCCTGGTGTTTCCTATGTATTAAAACTGTTACGTAATCTGTGCTATAGTCTTTGAAAAAGGAGTTTTCCAAATGCTAATGAACAAATAGCGAAAGGGATAATTACTGCAATGTGTGACACAGTATAATAATCTTCCAAACAAAGTTAGTGCTGAATGTGAAACTCCCAATACAGTGAATGCTATACTTTCTGTATAGTGCTTTTTTTTCTTTTTCCACATTTTTTCAGCTTTGGTTCTTTTTACTCTATGTATATTATACATAGATGTAATGATATGGTTCGGTTGTACAATCTGTCTTTTCTACCTAAAATTAAGATACTGTTTGGCTGGCATCGTTCTCAGGAACGGGTGACTCAGTTACAAGTAGACATTACTAGTTTGTTGCACCACTAATCTTTTGAATTCTGTTTTCAGAGGTGTTCCTAAAGAGTATGTTCGAGCCAGATTTTACAAGCTGAAAGTCTCCTATGTCCCATTATGGCAAAAAAAGACTTTTTCTGGTCAGTACTCCAGCTGTTTTTATCTAATCCTTCATGTTTTTGTTTGAATCTAAGAGGATACATATTCTACTTCAGTGTTTTCTTTCTTAGTTTTTCTCCTTAAGTAAATTGCCTAAATTCATTGGCTTTATAGTTACTTTCCTAAATCCTTTTATTTTTTCCGTAACACTTAGTTTCCTTTCAATTGCATCTTCATGCAGTATTTATCAACCCCTTTTCTTTAGTACCTTGGCTTTAAAAGCTTTGCCTGTGCTTTTTCATCTTATCTCTTTATGTACTTTTATGCGTCTGATCGACTCTGCAGTCATGATTACCATGGAATAGTAAGATCTTTGTATTTAGTATTAATGAAATAATTTCTGCCTGTAAGATCCTGTTTCCTCATGGCAGCCAGTTCCCTTACAGGTCCAGTTAAGGCAACTTTTTTTTTTCTTTTTTCAAAGAAATCATCGATTATCTTTTTGAAGAGAAGCTTCCAGAATTTGAAGAAAAATTAGAAAGTAGAAAAGGGAAACAGCTTAGTTCTGGTGATTCAACAGACAATCAACAGAAAAAGGTTTTCCGATTCAGTGATGTTTTTGATTCCAGTGAAGAGAGTGATGACAGCCTTAAAAACAATTAAGAGTCTGCAATTTAACTGTGAAAAGGATCTGTTTGAAAGTGGGCACAGATCAACAGCTGCAGGTACAGGGGCTATGAAATAATGGAAAAAGCAAAGAAAAGCATGTTGTCTTCTCTAGTTTTATATTGAAGACTGAGGTAAATGTCTTTTTTTTTTTGGGGGGGGGGGCCACCTTGTCTTACCTTAATTTAGCTTTGATTTTAGATTTTTTTTTCTTTATTTCAACCAGGTTTCTTTCTAAAAGCTTCAAAAATATTTATTTTTTTCCCATTGCTTAAGTTTCTGTGGAGTTGGAAACTGTTGTTTACTTTGTGCAAGAATTTGTTTTTCAGTACTTAAATATTAAATCCCTTAGAAGAAGAAGACTTCCAATGCACTGTTAAATCACTAACATATAAACAAAACTTCAGACATCTGCATTGATTGAAACAGTACAACCTTGAGAGTTTTTTGACCAATATTCTTAAAAGCAATTAATTTTTTATTTTTGTTGTAGATTTATTAACTCTTTTAGAGAAAAGGGAGTCTTCTCC
Source organism: Nettapus auritus (assembly GCA_011076525.1). NCBI lineage: Eukaryota > Metazoa > Chordata > Aves > Anseriformes > Anatidae > Nettapus > Nettapus auritus. Next base: position 7,110,328 of record CM021781.1, on the reverse strand, counting down.
ATTATATTAATAAGTTGTACTGTCATTTCATGCAAACCAGAACAATGTGTTTAAAATGTTTTTGTTAATATTTGGAATACAGAGAGAAAAGACTGTATATATATGCACATATTTTTTATTGTGCCAAGGAGAGTTTTTTACATTTTAATATGAAAATAGAGGGATAAGATGGAGGTTTTACTTCTGTCTTTGTATGATGTATTATTAATTTGCCTAAAATTACTATTTATAAATTGACTTGAATGTAAAATAATCTTACTGTGTAAAAAGTATTTGTACGGCTTGTTTATATTTCATATATGCTGCATTAGAAAGTAATAGAAAAGAGTTGGTTCTGATGGTACTTTTTGTTGCTCATTTTGATAAGTAAGAATTTCCTTCCTTATTAATTGTTATTGAAAATGCAGAATTTCAAAAGGCTTTTGAAATAAAGGCCTTGTTTGAGGTTCTTCTTGTCTGTGATGCAGCTAGGGATGTTTCATGAGACCGTTCCGTGTTTACTGTTGTTTGGCTTTAGCCTCTCTGAAGACAGAAAACAGTGTGATTGTGCACGATGCCACATGAGATCAGCCACTTGTATAAAGTTAAGTTTTCCAGCCAAACTTGCCTTACAAATTTGAAGGTTAAAAGTTGAGCAATTTGAGTTTTTAAATATAAACAGTTTGTGTTTTTTTTCTTTATTTTTTTAAATATCCTGGAAGATGGAGATCCTCTGAATTTTCTACAGGTTAGAGCTCAAAACATTGTCTAGTTGCAGATTTTGCAGAGTAGATCTCACAGAAACAAACTTCTACCTCCATAACAAGACTGATTTTTTTTTTTTTTTTTCACCTGTGTTTTTAAAGGGGAGTCTTCTAAATGAAGGGCTCGGTGATACATTCTTTCATAGAGAAACCGCGTTTGACAAGGGAGTAAGCCAGGACAAGAGCTGTAAACTTGAGGTCTTCACTACAGTGGCTGCTTTGGGGGGAAAAAACAGCAGCCCTCTTCACACTGCACAAAGGGGAGACTCTTGTGTCCATCACCCCCGTGGGAACAGAGACAGGAAACATTCCCTGTCGTCTTTGGTAATTTATTGTTCATAACTATTGTGTGCAAGGACAAATAAGTGTTTGGAGGAGGAGAGGGGTTCTAAGTCACTTCACATTCTGGGAGTCCTGGCATGTGAGAGCATGTTTTCTGTGTATGTTCTACTTACAAAGGAGCATGGGTGCACAGGAGGGATAGGGAGTGGTTTCATGTGCATATTTGGATACTACTGAAAGCAGAGTAACTCCAAGGAGAGGTTTAGAAAACAAAACAAAGAAGGAAAATAGCATTGACAAATTTGTGTCTCAGGCTGTTGCATAACTAAGAACGTGACAGATCCTTTGAGTAAACAATGTGCCATGAGTTGCTGAAAAACATCAAGGGCTAGAAAGCACCCTAAAACCACAGGTGATTCAACTAGGTACATAACCGCCAGTGTTTTCCTCATGCGTTAATGGTCTGAGTAGGGTAAAAAACACCTCCTGAGGCTGTGGGTGATAGAGGAGACAGGTGGGTTACCAGCCTTGTGGCTACAGCACAGCTGCACTTCCGTGGTGAGAAGCATCATCGTGGCAGCAGCTGAAGACCAAAGAGGGCCGTGCCTTTTTTACCCAACCCTTTTCTGTGAAGACCTAAAGAGGCGGCGTGGGGAGGCTGAAGAGAAAACCCAGTGCACCCTGATCAGCTTCTGGGATCCCTGGAAGACCCTTTCTGGCCCTCCTTGGGGCTAAGGGCCGAGATCTGAGGAACTTTGGTCTGTACAACCCCAACTTTGGTGTGTACAGCCCAAGGAGCAGCGCTGGGGACGAGCAGGACCCGAGGCCCAGCGCTGCGCTGCGCCCTCCCCGCAGCGCCTCACGGAGCGCCCCCAGCAGGGGGGCGGGGCCTAGGGAATAGGGGGCGGGGGCTAGGGGATGGGGCGGGGTATCGATAGAAGGGGGCGGAGCATCGAGGGAAGCCCGCCCTATCTCCGCGCGCCCTGGTTTTCCAGCGCCTACTTCCGGCCGCGGCCCGGAAGTGCTCGGGGGTGGCGGCGGCGGCTGAGGGGAGCTGAGGTGAGGGCACGGAGCCGCGGCCGGCCTTGGCCTTGGCCTGCGGGCCGGGCTCCGAGCTCCGTTCTGCTCCCGGGGAGGTGCAGCCTGGCCCGGCCTCGGGCACCGCTCTCAGGGGATCCCCGGAGGCCTGTGAGGGATCCTCCGGAGGCCTGTGAGGGGCTTCGGGCGGCAGCGGGCCGGTGGGAGGCCGCCCCCGGCTCCTGTCAGGGCCGCGCAGGGCAGGTGCTGCGGCGGGCGGCCGTTAAAGCGTGTCCGTGAGGCGGGGGTTCCGCCTGCCCCCGCTGGAACCCCGCCGGGCCGTGTCCCAGCGGTTGTTGCTAGGCTGCCCCTCGGGCTTCCCGGGGCCGCAGGAACAAAGCGGGATGGGCAGCGCCCTGCCCGCGGCTCAAGGGGCGGCTTAGGCGTGGAGGGCGCTCGGCAGCTCAAAGCCTTGGTTTAATGCGAACATAAATCTGCTAAATCTCTACACCAGCGAGCTGAGCCGATTTCTCATGGTTACCGTTCTCTTCAAGGTCTCCGAAATAGAGTTGTTACGGTTGCCCAGGGCACGGATGGCTGAAGACATCAACCCCCGTCACTAGCTGCATGGCAGCGTGGTTTTTTTCCATCATGTGACCTGAGAACACCTGCACAGCAAGCCCCATCATTTTCCAAAGGTAAATAACTACATCGCTTTTTTGTTCTGTTTTATTTTCCTTTGGGTGTGTTACGCACGAGGACACGCGTCTTTCAGCTTTATCTTGATTATTCCTCTTTTGCATTCCTTGTTGTGCTAAATACCAGCGAGTTGCCACTGTTCAGTTTCTATAGGCACTCCAAGTGCTTGCACTTTTACAGTATTCCATTTAGTTTTTTAGACTAATGTGATCTGGGATGCCTGTAGCGCTTCTTGGTGAAGAAACTTTGTTTTTGAAGGATGCAGGTTGTGGTGAGGGTTTTATGATGCTTTCCCACCATAATAATAAAGACAGGAAAACTCTGCATAAATATCCTTTCCTTTTTGACAACAGGGATTTGTTGACCTATAAATTTTAGCAGCAGACTAAGAAAAAAGCCAATTAAACGTTGTACTTATTAGACCTAGATTTCATCGGTATCAGCAAAGTGACGGATTGAAATTTAGCATTGTGCTTCTTGAAAGTGCCCAAGCTTGAACAGGGGCTTTCTGGTATGTAAAACAACTTTTCACGTATTGCTGATTGGTAGTTTGAAAATTATGCAATGCGACTTCTTTACAGTGCTACGTTTAGAACGTTTGCCATGGGGCAGGCCTTTTCCCGTAACTTTTGTGCAATGCTTTAGTCTGTATTTCTTTTATATCACACAGGCAAATGCTATTAAAGCAGCTAAGAGCGTAAGCAGGTGCACAGCTAATGAGTTGCACGAATCACTGCATCGCTCTCTTTATGTTTGAAAATGAGGTACTGTTGTGGCTGAAAGGAAATGCTTGGCCACTCGGTCTTAAATCTTCTGTTGATCGTTTTCTTTCCATCTAAAGAATGAGCACATGTCGATGGTGTACGCCGAGTGGTCCCGACGCCACTGAGTACCTGAGGAGCTATGCTTCTGGACGGCTTTCCCCGGAAGATCTTGAAGGATCCAACGATGACCTCTGTTACTGCTTGGAGTGTGTGGTTGAATACCACAAAGCAAGGGAGAAATTGCCAAGCTTGCATGAGGTAATTTAGTGCTTTCACTCCTGCACTTGACTGAGTAAGGAGAACTTGGAAGTGAAGGAAAATTTCAGAAGGGGCTTCTGTGGCCTTCCCTCAGCGTATGGGGGAGCTTTGTGCTGGGGTTGTCTTACTGGTTTAGGGGAATAGGGTATCTTGCATTTTAACTGCTTTTTTTGTACTGGGTTACGAGAGAAGACCCAATGGTTTTGCATATATTCAAATTAGCAGTAACTAAAAGAGTATTCACAAGTTTCTGACTAGACATTACAGTTTGAACTTTGTTCACGCTGTGGTGATTTGAGGTCTGAAAGGGAAGAGACCAGCTGCCAAACAAACTGCTCTACATGTAAGGCTTTTTCTTCCTTCCTTTGTTTTCTGTTCAGTTTCAGATTTGTTCCTCATCTGGCTTTGCTTTCATTTCTCATTCATGGTTTCCAACAATGAATTTCAGAGCTGTGATCATGCAATCATGTGAGACTGTATAATTTAAAAACAATTACAAAGTTCCAAAAATCTTATTTTATTATAAGCTGTTATTAGCATCTGGTTTCATGTTTTGGAAAGCTGATTTTCATGTGTATCTATATGTATGTAAAATGAACGTTCATAGGTAAGTAATCAAAGTGCAGGTGTCTAAATAATTGCTCTTCAAATTAAGTTAGATTTCCCTGAAGTCCACAAACACGCATGTCTCTGGAGGGCAATCCCACCTGAGCAAAGACTGGAAATAAATGGGGCAACTGGACCACTGAAGGTGGTTTTCTGTTTCTATTGATTATAGGAAAGAACTCGATTTCTAGTTGGAGCACTTGCTTTAGATGGCTAATACAATGCGAGAAGAATCCTATACAAATATTCAGCAAGTCAGTCAGTCTGCTTGTGTTGGTTATGCCCTTCCACTGATACATTGCAAAATACAGGAGAAGGCAATAATTTAAAATCATTTTTCCCTCTTTTGGAGTATGACTGTTTTCTCTACCATCAGCTTCTTTATGTTGGTCAACAGAACAAAATTTTTGTGTGTAATCTTTTGTGTGTAATCTTGGAAACAAGCGTTTCAAAATGAAATTGTAGGTTTTAAAAATCTAGTCAGGGTTTCTGCATAAAATAATAAATGTCCTTAATTGCTTACCTTATAAAAGAAAAAATTATATTTCTTTTTTTCCCCCCTTCTGAATAGGTTTTGTGGGAATTGGAAACCTCCCGTCTCATAGCCCACATAGGAAAATCCATGAAAGAAGAAACTGGAGAAGATGATGAGTTATTTATAGTGGATGAGAATGGAGAGACACAGCTGTCTGGTTACATAGGTCCAGATTTTGAGAATAACCTGCGAGTGCCCCTTCTAGAAATACTGAAATACCCATACCTGCTGCTGCATGAGAAAGTCAGTATGTATCTTACAGCAAATAGTTGGAAGGCATGATGCTGTTTGAATTGTAGGACATAAAAAAAAAATCAAAAACAAATATTGGCTAAACCAAAGTACCTTTTTTTTTTTAATGAAGGAGTTGAATTTGTTTTTTGTTGTGTGAGCTTATAAATGAGTTCTTACCGTAACTGTTTCTCCTTTTAGGTGAGCTTTGTGTAGAAGTGCTCTGTAGAATGGAACATAGCCACGACTCCTTTCAGGTCTTTGAAAAATATCCAGGAATTTATCTCTTTTTGGTACACCCCAATGAAGTGGTAAGTTACTTTTCCTGTTCTGCTAAAACTTAGTTTTAAATAACATCAGAACAAATTCTTGTTTTTAACAAAAAGATAAGAAAGTGTTCACATTCAGAATGTTAAAGGGTCGATCCGTCTTTTTAAGAGTTATGAACACAAATGAGATTTCAGTAGGAGTGCAATTACTCTTCCTGAAATAGAGAAAAGACTCTTGTACTGTTTCTCATATTGGCTCGGACACCAATGTGAAGTAGAGAATTTCAGTTTGCACTTAGAAATGGGAAAAGATTTAGTAGTATTGTACTTAACATCAATTTCAGCAAGTATTTTCTTAGAGCTTCTCAGCTCAGAGAACGATTCCACCTAGGCAAGAGGTGGCAAGTGTCCTCTTCTGACTGCACAACTTAACTGTTGTTGTTGTAGTGTATGGCTATGCAGGTAATAAATAATGGTTTAAAAAAATGCGGTGTCCTGTTTGTAGTAGCAGTGACTGCTAATTGTGCAGTACTGCGATCTTAATTTGTTCTTGATTTATGTTTTTTGTTTTAATTCTTAGATTCGACGATGGGCCATTCTAACAGCGAGGAATTTAGGGAAGGTTGACAGGGATGACTACTATGACTTACAGGAAGTGTTGGCTTGCTTGTTTAAAGTCATTGAGTTGGGGCTTTTTGAAAGTCCAGATATTTACAGCTCTTCAATGATTGAAAGGGGTAAACTCATCCTTCTGCCAGCTCATTTATATGATACGACCAACTACAAGAACTATTGGCTAGGTGAGTATTTCTGATCAGAAACGAACTTACACCTGTAATTGCTCTCATCTGGAAAGCACTTCAAGTCAGAGCTCTGCTATTTCGAGTAGAGGCTGTTTATGTTGGGGAGTGTCAAATGGGAAAACCGAATGTTGCACAACTTCACTAGTGAGATAGTATTTAGTTTCACACCGCTGCTGAGCTCTTTGATCAAGTGTTACACTGGTAGTGATGTTTGGAAACTAGTGGTGCTTTGATTTGATGGAAGTTGGACAAATTTTTGGAAACAGGTTGTTTGTTTGTTTTTCAGGGATTTGTATGTTGCTCACAGTGCTCGAAGAACAAGCTATGGACTCCTTGTTGCTGGGCCCAGACAAACAGAATGATTTCATGCAGTCAATACTTCACACCATGGAGAAAGAAGCAGATGGTAACTAATTTTGGCTGCTGAGATTAAGGCAGTTCCTGGTCTATTTTTCATCTTTATCATTTTCTGTTTTTTTCTATAGAACTTTATCATTTAGTTGAGGACGTTTTTAGCAGTGTAGTGCTGAGGTGATAAAGTCTCAGCCACAAGGCTTATTTCTCTTCTGGGAGATGGTTAATATTTTGCAATATTTGGACAATCATTAAAAATACTGTAAAACTACATTGAAAACAAACTCCTTGTTGGAGAGAGGATGGTAGTGCTTTGAGAGGACAAATCAATCATTTCTACCACGTCATTTTCATGTAATGTACAGGTTGTGTGGGAGTGAACCTTTCACTATGGCGTGAAGTTCGAATTTTGAGCCCTAGAATAGAGAAACACCTTCTTTTGACTAGTTTGAACTGGCTTAAAGAACTGACTTTTACATTTGCCAGGTACCTTACATGTCAGGAAAGTTCTGAGAGTTGTTTGTTGGCAGATGATGATGAGTCTTCTGGAGCTTTACTGCAAGCCCAGGTTGAATAGGCATCTGAGTTTTAGGGAACCTATTTTACAGATGGAAATGCAGACTTCAGAATTTAGACTGGTGGCCCTTATGCTGTCCTTGTAGCCTGTGTGCCATAGCATAGCTCTAGAATGGCACATGAGCTCAAGAGTGGGGCTGCCTCTTAGGGAAAATAAGTAGGTTTTTATAAGGTTAGTATGTCTGAGGATATGACATCATCTCACCTTATGTGAAGAAGGAATAACACAGATGAAGGACAGTTAATTGCTTCAATCTTAAATTTGAAACGTAATTTGTCACAGCATTTAAGTAGTACTAGCTTCTTAGAATAACACTGCAAAAAAAAAATAGTGCAGAGCAATCCATTTTACAATCTGTTTTATAGAGTAGGGAACTGCTAATAACAGTTATCCAGGATCCCGTTGATTAAATACGACATAAGCACCAGTGTCTGTACGGATAACTGAAGTTGATTTTTTTTTTTTCTCCTCATTTTTCTTTCTCTGGGTTAAAAAGCATAGTTCTTAAATACTTACATCTATATTAGTGTTTAGTAAAAAACACACCTAAACAATGAAAAACTACTAATTTCACCTTGAGCTTAGTCCAAGAATGGTCAGGCCTCTTGCATTTCAATTCTAATATTGTTTGTATGTTTCAGATGATTCTACTGACCCCTTCTGGCCAGCGCTGCATTGTTTCATGGTTATTTTGGATCAGCTCGGATCTAAAGTATGGGGTCAGCTTATCGATCCTGTCCAAGCCTTTCAAACCATTATCAACAGTGTGAGCTACAACAACGAAATAAAAAATATACGCAATAGCTTTAAGAGGTCAGTTTTATTAAGATACTAGAACAGTTTTTCTGATTTTGATTTATGATATTAGTATCGAGTAGCATAGCAGCTTGGTCTTGGTTTCCTTGTCGGTGCTGCCATAATTTATGCTGGGGGGAGGGTAGTGGCAAGGGGGAAAATCAGGTCGTGCCAACTTCAAGCAATGCAAAGCTAAGGTAGGGCCAATAAAACTCTTGAGATTACTTCAAAAAATATGCTTACTTCCTTTTGACTGCTTGATGCCTGGTATACTTTTCAGGATTTTTTCCGGGATCAGGAGGGCTGCTAACTGTTTAGTGCTTAATGTTATAACCAACCTGCACATGATTTTAAAGAAGAGTGCCATGTATGAGGCTCCTGACAGAATTATGAGAATTCCAGAATTTTCAATGAAATGACATAATTTCTTTTTGTATTTCCTCTTAGGACAAAATCTGAACCGGAGCCAGACTACGAGGATGAAATGGTTACTTGCAGCCAGATTGTGTATAATTATAACACAGAAAAGCCTCAAAAGGTATTAAGAATCTGGTAGCCTAAACTGCTATTGAGATTGAAACAAACATTGGTACCTCCACGAACACTCTGAATTCAAGTACAATACTGAGTAACGAAAAGTAAAATACAAAAACTCAAATCAGCATCTTTTTTAAAAAATAAATGAAATAGTATATTGAAAATGAAGTAATGGTGTGTAAAGTACGTAAAATGTTCTCCAAAATTGTCATAACTTGTAGTGCTGGTTTTTTGTTTTTTCAAAAGCAGAAGAAACATTTGTGAGTTCTTCTCTAAATGTTGGAACATTGTATTTATAATATCTTTTAAAGGCATTAAATGTAGCGTACCTGATTATCTGAGGTTAAATTATGCCAGTACGATAATAAATTTGGAGGCTTTTAAATTATTTTTTAAAGGAAATCCAACACTGCACTTACTTCATAGGTTACTCTTTAGGAACAGATTTTTCTTACGTGTGTGTTTGTTCCATCTTAATTTCTTGTCTTTCATTTAATTTTGATTTATGATATGAGGTCTGCTATCAATTAATATATTTGAGAGAAAGTAACATGGTTAGGAAACAAGAAGGCAGATCAAACTGTGCAGATGTAAATATTGATGCATGGCATTTTTTTTTTTTTCAGGACACTGGGTGGAAAAGTGCCATTTGTCCAGACTACTGCCCTAATATGTATGAAGATATGCAAACACTGGCTAGCGTGCTTCAGTCTGATATCGGCAGAGATATGCGCGTTCATCACAGCACGTTTCTGTGGTTCATCCCATTTGTTCAGTCACTTATGGATCTCAAGGACTTGGGTGTAGCATATATAGTGGAGGTCATTCACTACCTCTGCTCGGAAATCAAAGATATTCTCAATGAAAGAATCCGGCAGTGCGACAAAGTCTCTGAATTTTTTCTCTTGATCCTGGTGTCAATTATTGAACTGCATAGAAATAAAAAGTGCCTGCATTTGCTGTGGATTAGCTCACAAGAATGGGTGGAAGCAGTGGTGAGATGTGCTAAGCTTCCAGCAATATCATTTACACGGTGTACTGAAAAAGCATCTGGAAGCCACGCGAGAAGTCCGTCTTCACAGGCTTCTAACTCTGTGCAGCACGCTTGTGTACAGTTGATACGCAGCCTTCTTAGAGAAGGCTATCAAATCGGTCAGCATGCTCTTTGCAAGAAATACCTAGACAAACTCAATCTCCTTCTGCGAGGAAATCTGTCTTTAGGCTGGCAGCTGAACATCCAAGAAACTCAGGAATTACAAATGTGTTTAAGGCAGGTGATAAGAAGTATGAAGGGCAGGGTGTTAACTGCCTCGGTACCTGTGGAAAACAATGCAAACTCTACAGCTTTGCCTACTGTTTCTGTGAAGCAAGAGAAGTCTGTACCTGGTGACGGATATAAGATGGGTGTACATGGCAGAGATGGCCTCTGTTCACCATTTGCCTTCATGGCAAAGGAAGGTGGGGATGGAGATTGTCAAGAGAACTCTTTCACTAGAAGAAATAGCGCATGGGAAGAGGAATGTAAAGATGCACCTAAAAATTCAAGATCTTGGACATCCATGAGCTGCCTCTCTGTGAATATTAAAAAGGAACCTAATGACATGACACCTCAGGAATGCAAACAGAACTCTTTCACAACAGAAATGTATGGGAAAGTTAAGGAAAATAGGAACAATCATCTTGTGTCAGGGAACTGTGGTATGGATGATCTGTGTTTTAGTCCAAATGCCCAGTGTTCAGATTTCAGAAGACGTGGAGAGTTGGAAAACAAATGTGAAGCAGAACCTGTAACACCAATGTGTCTGTCTGCTCAAACCAGCGTTGGTTCTCCTGAATGCCTTTACAGTTCAGATGTAAAGGAGAAAAATGTGTCTCCTGGTTCCTCATCAAAGTTTAAAGTAGATGCACATAGACTCAGGAGTTTGAAAATGAAGGTACAGAAAACTGAATGGCCTCCAGGACTACTGCCGCTAGTAGCGCCACATAATTTGAAAAGCTGCAGTTCAGCGACAAGCACGGCGGAAGCAGACCAACATGTATGTTGCACTGGCAGTCTGTGCACAGGAAAAGATTGTTTTAAACATCAGGGAGTGAATACCATGTATGAAGATGGAAAATCAGCAGATAATTCAAGGAGTCTTGAAAGTAAGCAGGAGAAAAGTGCTTTTCAATACAGAATGGTTCCCATTAAACAGGAACCAAAAGAGATGCCGTTAGACTGCCTCAGCTCCTCTAAAAATGAGCCTGCATTGCAAGAAAACAAAAGTATCGATGTTTTGCTTTCAGGGATTAGTGACACCTTGCCGCAAAAAGTATCCACTCAAGAAAAATCAAGTTCATCTTTGACATCTGTGTTTAAGAAAGATCCTACCATGCAAACTTCAGACCAGGGACAGGCTTACTTAGGTGACTTAGTTAACTATGACTGCAATGGTCAAATTTCAAAGACATGTTGTATAGGTAAAAATTCGGCAAGTGGTCATGTTCCACCTAGCCCTGAAAATAAGGGGGATGCATCCAACACTGGTCTGATCAGTCCACTAGCAATAAAGAGTGAATCAAGTGACAAGTCGTTAGTGTTTTCAAAGTATTTCAAGAGAGACAGCGATTCAGTGGGGAAGAAAGAGAAGGATTTTGCGAGGACGGTTTCTGAAGATGCTTTAACAGACTCGCGGCTTGATACAGATCTTAGTAAATTATCTTTAGCTGCATATGCAAAAGGTGTCAATTTTCCCTTTGACTCAAGTCAAGAAAGCTCAATACATCATAATGTATGTGATATTAAAAGGAAAGTGAAAGGTGCTGTAAGATCTTCCAGCGATGCCCAGAATAACAAGTCTCCCTGTGATGCAGATTGCTTTGACAATGACGTCATTATAATTTCAGACTCTTCTGATGAAGAAAAAGGTGTCACTGTCCAAGAGGAAACAAAAACAAAGGATGAAAATGTGTGTCCTGAAAAACAGCCTTTATCAGAAGTGCAGTGTGATGTTAAAGATACCACATTAGAATCAAAGATGCCAAGTTCTCCCTTGCCACTTGAAGACTATGACTCTCAGTGCTTTGAGTTTGAAACAGATGCTGATGTCTTTTCAGTTTGGCAGGATACTCAAGCATATAGCATGGAAGAAACTCAAGAGTATAAACAAGACTGTGCTTCAAAATCAGTTGATAGTAGTCATTCAGATAGCTCAATGAAGGACCACACAAATGAATGGGGTTATGACACAGATTACGTAAGTGATGATGATGTGGAACAAGCAGACTCAACAGAAAAGCGAATAAATAATATTTCTTGTCAGAAAGAAGCTGATAATAGAGAAGTAGCTAATTCAGCATTGCAAGAATCTTCCAGTAAAGGAGATGCAAAAGATCAACTGGAGAATTTTACAGACAAAAGCACTGCTGATAAAGACTTTGGTCTGAATGCAGCATCGACTGAACCCAGAGCGTCTACTTCCAACATCACTTTAGCTTCGAAGTTGGCACTTAAGAAAAATACTATGAGCCCACGTAAGAATACAGCAAAATCTAAGGTGGCAAGAACCATTCAAAGAAGTCCTAAAACAATGGTTCTTAAAGCGGCACAAACTAAAAAACTTCTTCAAATGTCATCAAAAAATGCTCAACCTGGCAGGATGTTACCGGCCGTGGTTCCTCCGAAGAAAGTTCGTCAGTCTCCTGCACCAACGTCAACTGTAGAAAAACTTGGGCTGAAAAAGGCACCCCGCAAAGCATTTGAATTATCCCAGCGCTCTTTAGAGAGTCTCGCTCAATTGCGTAGCTATGGTAAAGCTGCAGGGAAGGTCGGAACTGCACTGAAACAGAAGGTTAAACTAATTGCACCTCAGAGTTTGTCTATAAAAAATAACAAAAAAATGCTAGCCTGCCAAGATCTTCAGTTTTTAAGGCAGATGAGGCCCAACAAAAATGTTAGAGTGAAAAATTTTGCCAGAAGTTCTGAGAATAGAAGCAAAAAAGTTAGCACCATGAATACAAAGTCTGTGAAACAAAAGGCTAATTTTTTTGACGAGGCATCTGTTGAAGGAGCTGTTGAAAAGCAAAGAGAGAAAAAAACGGAGCAGACCTGTTGTCCCTCTGCCGGTGAGAAAGAACAAATCAAAAGTGTCTCTGGGAAGAAGGAGGCTGTGCAAACCACGCACGTCTCTAAAATGCCTAGTTCATCAGACTCAAACAGAAAAACAAAGGATAGCAATGTGATAGTTCCTCCGGAACCTGTGGCTTTAAGTCTGTGTTCTGCTGCAGCTGTTGGAGATAAAGATACCTCTTCGGAAAGAGGTTGTGTTGGCCAGCCTGAGTTTGAGATGATAACATCAAATGAAAATGGGTGTAAACCAAGTGAAAAGAGTGAGGAGGAGGATGATGATGATTTATTTTTAACTCAGTTAGATCCTGTGGATATGGAATTGTGTTCCCAGGAGGAAAATTTTGAAGATACTTCTACTGCTAGTAAAAAAACAGAGGAAATGGAAGTAGAAACTGCCGAAAAGCTTCAGCAGAATGAACCCTTGACTGTTGTGAAGTGTAAATACAAAGACTGTATGGAAAAAGTGGAAAAAACAGGAGAGTACTGTAGTAAACATTCATCCACCAATTCAGAATCGGATGCCTTGTTTGCCAAGCCTTCTGCCCTGCCACCTTCTAAAACAAGAAAGCCTTCCACTACCAAAATTTTCAGTTCAGTAAGTTCTTCGCGGAATGCAGCCTTCAGCAAGGATCTTGAAGATGTTAAAAAACAACCACCACCACCAAAAAACAAAGTGAACACGGCAAAACCTGTGGTGAGACCACCAAATGGAAAGGCTGTACCAACAGGAAATCAAACGTACAAGTCTCCATGTCCGAGTAATATTCCTCAACCCTGTGTTGCTAGAAATGTTCTCCAATCGCGAAATGTACATACCAACAATGCTTCAAATATGTCTAGAAGGCCTGTCCGAGAAGAATATTCTTCCTTTCTTGGAGCTCAGCAACGTGATCACAGTATTTTTGTTAAGGAAGTCTTAAAGTGGACTTACGAAATGTTTGTGAACTCCAGCCAGTTTGGACCTCCAAGTAATCTCCTGCAATCCGTAGTGGCCTCTGTTCCTATCAGGTTTCAGGGATACAACGACTACTTTAATACGTTTTTCCCCTTGATGATGCTAAATGCCTTTGAAACGGTAAGTAGCTATCTAGTTCTTAGTTTCTTTTCATTAACCCTAGTAAACTTGGGAAAGAGAGAAACAGAGAATGTAAAACGCTTCTTTATGTTCTGAAAATGATGTCACCTTGGTCGGTTCAGATACACAACTGGATAGAGCAATGATTTAGGGCAAATAATAAGGGCTTTTTTTGTATGCAGTAACACATAAAAGGAGGAAAAAAGAAAGCTGTTCCTCTTTATAGCATTTAAAGCTTAAAACAGCAATTTTTGTTTTAGAAACGGAGGTTTTTCAATTACAGCTTCTGTAAATAGGTAAGAATGTAATGTTTTGATTCATGTTGAGAACTTATGTGGGAGGGTAGTTTAATATTTTTTTGGAAACAATTTAATTTTATAGTTTAATAGAAAGCACTGTTTATTCAATTAAATGCTCTATGCTTTTAAGCTCAGTCATTGCATTACTTCTCCAGTAGAAATACATTAAAAAATGAAGATGGTGTCAGGATGATGCTGGTATTTAAGGTGAAAATACAAGGCAGGGAAAACCCACGTTTGTTTTGAAGGGATTTGTAAGAAAGGTATATTCAAAATGACAGGGAAAATAAGAACATTTTGCTTGCTTGCTGTGTATGTTTTTATAGGTAACGTGTATACATGTGCTAAAAGGAAATGTAAGACTTCTCTATGTCTTTGACAGTACGTTAGATTTAATTTATTTCTTCCTAGTAGTTTTACTCTTTGAAGCTATGCTTCTGAATCACTACACCCTTCTAAGTATTTTTATGTCCTTTTACTCTCTAATATACAGCTGGCACAAGAGTGGGTAGAAAACCAGAAGTCAAGAGAGAAGAGTTACTACTTTCACTTACAGAACTTCTGTGCAGACTTGAATACAGCAGATTTTATAGGTAAGTGGTCTTTTTTTATTATTTTTTTATTTTTTAATTATTATTTTAAGTAAGACCCTGGTTTTGTTTTCAAGTAGACAGTGCCTATTAATGAGCTAGCACATATAGGTAGAAATAAGTCTGTGACATAAGCACGAGTGCCTTTGGCAATTTGTTTACATGAAATTTAAAGAATCTTAGGAAGATTGGATGACAGCTTATTTTTTGCCCTGCTATTTAACTCTTCTTTTTAAAATACAGGTATAGATTCACTGGGTGAATATAAGGTGTATTTCCTAGCACCCGACACCTGCCTAACCTGACAAATTTTGTTTGCTGCTACAGTTCTTCAGCTCTGAAAGCGTTGTCTTGAGTCACAGAATTGGAGCAGCATTGTAGTAGGAATCTGGGTGGTACTACCTCCTGGCTTTATGCCCACCTCACCATGTAACTTCTTTTAGTAAATAAAATAGTCCTTGACTTGCTCTGCCTTTACACAGTTCAAGCTTTAAGAGTGCAGGAAGAAGTTAATAAGGATGGAATTTTGCTATAGCTTTTAAAAGTTGTCAGGTGTAGGTATTACTGAGATACATAACGTTAATTGTAGCATTTCACTAGTCAAGAAGTAGTTGTAAAAGGAAAACGGGCACAGCTCTAACTTTTAAATGTGTTTTGGGTAGCTCATTTTCAAGAAAGTGATTTGGCAAAGCAGCTTCATCCAAAGGAGGATGACTTAATGTTTTTGGTGGTCCAAAAGAGCAAAGACACCTTCGGGGAAGACGGCGAGATGGAGAACCATCTAGTGAATCACGTTGGTCTGGTGACACGATTTTCCCGTGCATCTGGCTGTTTAACTAGTAAGTAAATGGGCTAGCATTTCATGGTACAGTTCCTATTTTGTTAAAGCTGGCTGAAGAGAGTTGTAGTATAGCACTTACTTTGGAGGAAATAGATTGTTTTTTTCACTGCAGCTTGCCTGTTTAGTGCTAGAAGCTTTGTTTAAAAAAAAGAAAAAAGCAACTGAGGCTGCAGACCAGCTTTTCATGCATTTTGTATGGACTTAAATGTAGATGTTAATACTTTGTGTTACAGCAGAAACTAATGAGTAAGTGCTGTGCATGCATCTTTGGAGTGCAGTACTGTACGATACGAAGTGCCACGAATTGCTGTGATGTAATTGCGTAAAACCTTCACAATCTTCTCTGACTGGCATTGTGAACTACCACATTTCCTAAGTATCAAGATCAGTGCTGCCTGATGAACACATGGGTGGACTGGCTTAATGGAATGACTTACAGGATCAGAGCCGTTTTACAGAGCAGTATTTTTTCAAGAATTAGTTCTTTTCTATCTAACAGATGAATTCTTGACCTAATCTGTTTGAATATCTTCCAGTTAAGATTTTGAATATTCTTTGAATTAACATGTTGTCATTTTTCCCCAATAGGACAAAAGGAGCAGCATACTGTCTGTCATCTTTCTGTGCAAACTCGAGGCAATTTGTCGTTCTTCATAAATAAACAAGTGAAGTGCATAGTGGTCGGCTCCCTAGTGACTGCACAACGAACATTCAAAGGTCTGCTACTGCTGAGCAGGAGTCCCCTGGCTAAACCCATCATAAATCCAAGTTACAACGATTTCTGTCCACGAGACTTGCCTGTAGCTTCGGAAAGTGCTGTAAGTTCTGGACCTAAGAGAAGCGATAGCTAAAAATGGCAAGTGGGCACTTGGCTTCTGAGAGTTCTGCAAAACTGGTTTTGCATTCTAATTTTGGAGACAACCAAGTAGAAATAGTCCAGTTTAAAAAAGCACTGAGTCAGGCTGGTTTTCAGAGTTGGTTGATTGGTTGGAGAGACGAGGAGGCTGAACTTGTTCAGGTGTTTCTGTTGCACTGTAAGCAGCTTTCTCTTTTTTTCTTCCCTTGCTAGAGGTAGAGGTGTCTGTTCAGGAAATAAGGAGAAGGTAATACAAGTTAAAGTCTTGTAGAGGAGACAAAATCTTCATTACCGCCTTCAAGTCAGAATCGGATGTATGTCTAGAGGAAATATAGAATCAAAAGCTTTGTCCTTGGAGTTTTTAAGTCTTAGCTATGGGGTGGGAAACATTCTGAAGATATATAGAGCGTGGAAGGCTTAATCATGATTAAGTAATTCATTCATTTTCTTTCCTGTCTGTTCCTTCAGGCATTTTATATGAATGAATACAACGAAGATCAAAAGAGAGCCATTGAGACGGCTTATGCCATGGTAAAGCAACATCCAGGGCTTCCCAAGATCTGCCTCATTCATGGACCACCTGGAACTGGGAAATCAAAAACTATAGTTGGACTTCTGTTTCGTGTCTTGAGAGGGGTAGGTGAATATGAGGCCATCGTCGTGCTGGTGTGTGGTTTCCCAGTAGAAGGCATTGATAGCTGAAGGGAAGTGTAGCACTGGTAATTGCTAGCGGTGTAATTCATTAGGCTGAATGAATTAAACCAGCACTGAATAAGCTGTATTGGTGGAAATAACACCTTTTGGACAAAATGCTTGTTTTACAGAACTTAGAAGGTAAAATTAGAAGAAAACATTCTTGCTAAACATGTAAATTGGCAGCATTAACATTTGCTACATTAATACATCAAAATACTAAGGTATTTTAAAGTGTTATTTGACCTGTCCAAGTTCGTTGTTTTCACATTAGCATTCAAAGGATTCACCAAGTAGATAAATGTTGAAGGGAATTTGTGCCTATAGTATTTATGTGTTTTGATTTGCCTTACACTGAATAACAGCAGGTATACTTTAAGAGCCTAACTTTTCAGTTAACGATAGTACCTATTCTCTGCATGCTGGTTAAGATGAGTGTAGAGTCTGGCATTTAAAATACGAGTGAAAACAATCTAAAGAGACTATTCTGGTTTATTGTTAATTAATCTACAGAACACTAGGAATGAGAAAACAACTCAAAAAACAAGTTCCAAGATCAAGCCAAACCGTTTTCTAGTTTGTGCACCATCCAATGCTGCAGTTGATGAACTGATGAAAAAGATCATCGTTGCATTTAAGGAAAAATGCCAAAACAGACAAGAGCCTTTGGGTATGGTTTATTTAAAAAAAAAAAAAATTGTTTCTATGTTAGATAGACAAAACCAGAAGGAGAAACTGGAACAATTGATAAGGTTTAATACTTCTGTGTTGCTCTAGGCAGCTGTTTTTTTTCTTGCAGAACATGACTGGCATGCATACTATTGTTGATTTTAATTTGTCTTTCAGAAAGGTGTACTTTAAAAACAGAATAAATTGTACTTTGTCTTTATATAGACATTGAACCTTTCCTCTTAGTATTAACATGAAGTCACCACTTTTTAAGTACCCCTTAAGGATTTGAACACTGTACTACTATTGTACTGAATAAAATTGGACTTCACTGATCACCCTAAACAATGTGAAAATTTTGACGTGCCAGAACCTTTCACTTTCTTCTCCTTCTAGTTTGTGGCCAATACAAAGCAGATGAGTTCTGAGCAAGGCATCTAGTCTGTGATGGTGGTGGTGGGAACTTTCTTTCTAACCAGAAGTTAATTCCATACCAACTTCATTACTAAATGGTACTTTTCTAATATTTTCTAACTTAAGAGTTCTGTACGTTTTAGATAAAGAAACCTGAGAAGAAGAGGTAGTTTTGTTGATTCAGGACAACATCTGTAACTGTTAAGCACAACTAAAGCATAGGCAACATCTCTTTTTCTCAGTATGGAATTACTGAATTTTTCTGTTCCTACATTTAAATTAATACAAATAGTTGTGGTTCCCTGAAAAGCAAAAAAGGAAAAGCCTTGTTTGGTACCCATGTTATGGTTACGCTTTCTTTTGTCAAACCAAAGTGAAAAGGTGCTTAGAGAAATCTAAACATTTTTTGACTCTGATTTTGTAAACAGGAAACTGTGGTGATATCAAGTTAGTGCGACTGGGTGCCGAAAAATCGATCAACAGCGAAGTCCGGGGTTTTAGCCTGGATAAGCAAGTTGAACACAGAATGAGTAAGTAACATGCAAAGCAGACTTTCCTTCAGTTTTCTGGATGATGTTATTGTAACAGTTGTTCTATTCCCTCTACGTGTTTTTCTTCATTTTTTTGTAGAACGAAAGCCAGGTGACCGTGACCAGGATATTCAGAAGAAAAAAGCAGCTCTGGATCAAAAGCTGGACATGCTGTCTCGTCAGCGCGCCATGCACAGATGTGAAAAGAGAGAGGTAATAAATAAGATGATAGTATTTTTAATCCTGTCTTTGCTTTTTTTTTTTTGTATTTAAAATTGTATCCAAGAGTAAAGAACTCTTCCTTTAAGCCATCTCTGAAATGGAATGAGGAACTTTTATATCATGGATTTTTTTTGGTCTGTTTTTTACCAGTATTTTCAGCTGCTCAGTCATGGAACAAATGGCTCTAGGGCTGAAGAGTTGTCTTATGGTTTTATCACCACTTAGTTTCAGTGTAACCATATTTATAAGGCTTAATGATTTAAAGTCATCGTTTACTTCAAAGCTTTGTTTTTGTTCACATGGAAGTAGTAAGACAACCTAATATCTGAGACTTTGGGATATGTTTTGCACTTGGAATTTTCAATTTAGTTGCTTTAAAAATAGGCATTTATGTTGAAATTGTAGATTTTTTTAATGGTAAACCATTTTTCTAGTTGCACAGAAACGTGAGAATGTAGTATTGAGTATGGGAGGAAAAAAGGTGTATGGCAAATGTGTGTTAATCATTCCTGATATTTATGTGGTGTCTTTTTATTTATTTTTTTTGCCTACATAGAATCAAATGATAGATGATGAAATTGGCAGACTTTCAAAGGAGAGACAACAGCTTGCTTCTCAACTAAAGGAGGTAGGAATTTATTTTCAGGCCAGCTCTTGATTAAACCTCAGCTAATGTATTTGTATACTTCAATTGTGGTGTGGAGTTGGATTTGACATAGCTGGGAGCGTTTGGTAAATCAAGTAGTAAGTAAAGAGATAAAGGAGGTAATCTGAGTAAGTTATGTTTAGTCTGGTGTGAGATACAGGTGCGCTCTGGCTCTGTTTTGGGGAGGTGAAAAAAATGGATGTGGTAATTCACTCTTTACAGATGAAGGTGAATTTAAAAGGAAATACAGCATACTGCACAAAGGAGATGATAAAAATGTACCCCCTATCCTCATGTACTAGGATCTATCTTCGTCACTGCTTTCAAGTCCCTTATGGTCCTACTGGAGCTGAGATATGTTTAAGCCTTTCTAAGAAAAGTGGTGGCTGAAGAGGATTCTAGGGTGTGGAAAGAGAGGTTTGAAAGTGAAAATCGGTACTGATAGAAACAGACATTAAGGCTGAGTAGCAAAAACTGCAAAAGATATTCAAAAGTTGACAAGATGCTGACCCTCAGGGTTGTGGAGGCTCGGAGCAATGAGTGGGGTGGCAAACTAAACTTGGCTCACAGATGTTGTATCTAGAGGGTAGAGGTAAAGGAATTCTTCCTAGTTTGCCACCCCAACAGCACGAATCTGTGATTTTGAAGTAACAGTCAAGCCAACTTTTGTGACTTTTGTTTGTAGTCATGGAGATGAGTTCCGCTGGGTTGATATGATAAATGATTTGAGTCCCAAATAGGATTCCAGTTAAAGTTTGCAATTTATTAAACGAATAGAGGCAAGCAAACAGCGCTAGGTGCACTGGGAGTCTGTGCTCCAGCAAGATGCACACCTGTTAGGCAGCTGGTTTTTATGCTCCTAGGCTATACGTATTCATCACTACTCCTAGAAAAGGCAGGGTTGTTATAATTAGTTCCTGGAATCTGAACCCTCACCCGGACGCATGCGTATCAGTCTCTGGTGGTCCCTCTGAGGGTCACTCATGCTGAAGGCTCGTAGTCTTCCTCCCAGGCTTTGTCCTTCAGTTGTTCTTCAACTCCCCCTTTCTCCTTTTTTGGTGATCTCTTTGCTGGATATCAGAGGCAGTGTCCCATGCACAAGTCAGCAGTTTCCTAAAAACTCCTTGGTTCTCTTATCTCCCAGACCCGAGTCTCAATGTTTGCCCTTCAAACCCTCTATTTACGCAAATTGCTGGACCCTTCCTCTGCATGATACAAGAACTATGCACGCTAATCACTCTGTTTTTCTTAGACACAAGGTTATATTTCATCATGCAGCCCTAGCATTGTTCCATACTGACACGAATCAACACATTTCACAGTTGATGTATACAAATAATTTGTTTGGCAGTTAGAATTGTCCAGGCAGTTAGAAATTGCTCGAAGTTAATTCAGAAACACTCTAAGAAAAGAGGAGACATGGTATCCTGTTGTACTTGCAGGTTCGGGGACACTCTCAGAAAGTACAGGCAGATATCATCTTGGAGTCCGACATAATCTGCTGCACGCTGAGCACCAGTGGAGGAAATCTCATGGAGTACGCTTTTTGGCGGCAAGGACTTGATCCTTTCAGCTGTGTCATCGTGGATGAGGTCAGTAAAGCTATTTAGACTTGCAGCTTGTTGAATGTTTAAAGTCTACCATGTTCTTCGCTTAGGGCACTTGAGACTGGCTGCTGTTATGTTGTGGGTTGACTGTCTCATCCCCACATTTTATCTGGTAACCAGCCTGTCCTGCCACATAGGACGATGAGAAGAAAAAGTAACTACTAATTGCTTCTTTTGCTGACTTCTTTGGTGCTTTAATGGCAGACATGTTTTACTTAAAAATTGTGGTTGACGCGTGGTTCTTGCTATAGAGATTTCTACGTGGTTGGGTTATATTTTTATGTTTGGAAAGCTCTGCCTATTTAATAATAAAAGAAAAATCTGTTTTGAGTTTTCATTTGGGAAAAATCCTTCTATTTATTTTTCTCTTTCTTTAGAAAGCTTAAATAGCATTCCCGAATTAATTCTGCGTTACAAGAAATTTACCATACTTGCCTCTGCTCTTTTGCTTACAACTTCTACTTTCTTGTCCTGTTTACGTGTACAAAAGGCAGGGCAGTCCTGTGAGGTTGAAACGCTGATTCCACTGATTCATCGCTGTAATAAACTCGTCCTTGTTGGAGATCCCAGACAGCTCCCTCCTACTGTAAAATCAGTAGTAAGTGTTCAAACTGTATTTTACACTGCCAAGGAATTCTTGTTTAGTCTGCTATGTGGAGACTGTATCAATGCTGCCTTCAGATGTTTGAGTAAAGCTAATGTATAAGTGTGAGTGCAACTTCCGTAGCTTACCTGGCGTAGCTTCAAACTAATTTTATACACCAGTAAGAACAGCTACAACAACACAAACTTCAGTGCAGCTTAGAGCTTTGTGATGGATTTTGTTGCTGCAGGCTGTTATATCATTACGTGAGCTTCAGCCAGCATCATGTTCCTTAAGGAACGGAGGCTGAAGGCTACCTGTTGGTGTGGGGACTTCCTCACCTGCAAATGCCTTCTGAGGATGAAAACACAGGAACGCTTTCTTGTATCCAACAGTAAGGAGGTGTTTTAAACATCTGGTAAAGAAAAGAGTTAAAGCAGACTGCCTTTTCTAGAAGCACAAATTTTCTGGATGCTGAGTGCTTGTTTAGAGAGATCCCACCTGAAAGTTCTTGCTTTTCATTGTTGTGCTTAAAATTTTAGTATGTTGTGACTCAGAAAGGAAAGTTGTCCTGCTGAGGACTACACTGACAAAATTCAGATATGTGCTGGTGATATCTAGCAAGTTAGTAAGACAAATTAACTAAAGTGAAAGTAGTTGTAATTTAATCAGTGATTTAGAACTTCAAAAGAAAATACCAAATGGTTTCAAGTCCAGAAAGAAAATTCCTGTTGTTAATTTGGGATCTAATTCCACAGAAATCACTTATGTTTTCCCTCTGGCAGAAAGCTCAAGATTATGGCTACGATCAGTCCTTGATGGCACGCCTGCAGAGACACCTAGAAGAGCAAGTGCAGAAGAATGTTTTAAGAAGTCTGCCAGTTGTGCAGCTGACTGTGCAGTACAGGATGCACCCTGACATCTGCCTTTTCCCATCCAATTATGTTTATGGCAGGGCTCTAAAGACTGACAAGTGAGTAGCTCTCTGTTCTGATTTCTGAGCAGGGGGGACTTCAGAGAAGAGTTTCAAATTGGGATTTTTTTTTAGTCTAAAAACTCTTGGCATTGTGGGGGAAGTTGCTTAATGGAAGACGACCTGCATTTTGTCTGTTAATGCTAGATACTTAAGTTAACGAAATCACTTACAACGAAGCATACTCCTTACTACACAGAGTTCATTTTTAGGTCCCGGTATATGCAGGTAACAGTGAAAATTAAGGACTGAATAAAAGCTGAAGGTTGCTGGTAATTTATAATGCTGGTGAAAAATAAATGATGTATCGGTTTTTAGGATTTTTTAGTGGTTACTTAGTGTTAAGATTGTTATTTGCAGAGCAACAGAAGAGAACAGATGTTCTTCAGACTGGCCATTCCAGCCCTACCTTGTTTTTGATGTAGGAGATGGTCGCGAGGAGCGAGACAATGAGTAAGTCCTGCAATCCACTCTGACAAGTTTTAGATTTGCTGAGAAACAGTTGCCTGCAGAAGCATTGTCTTCTCTCCTCTATTGCTCCCGAATAGCCAGAACTGCATTTTCAACTTAATCTGATTTAACTTATGTATTTATTTTTTTACTAAAAATAGGTGTTAATTTTTTTAATATTAAACTAGTTTTAATCCTGGTTTGACTGTTGGGATTCACTTGCATCTAGCAGACAGTCTCTGCTAACTCTGGTAACAGTTTAACTTTCTGATTATTTTTTTCAGTCATTTGCTTTTCACGGCTGCATGCCTTGGTAAGGCCAGAAGATGGCAGGCTCAGTCCTTCCCTTTGTATATTCTGTAAGGCAAGCGAAGCTGTGTAATTTTAAGGGAACATGAAATGTAGCCCTTTGCTGCTAGTCTTTCTCACTGCTAGTCCCTTGTCAGGGCCCCTTGGAAAGGTCTTTGAACCCATATATGAAGGGGGTTCCAGAAGTTCAAAATAGTGTCTTTGACTCACAATTTGCCTTCTAGTTGGGCTGAAGAGTTGAATTTGAAAGCTGTCAAATATAAGTCTTTAATGTTTCCATTCTTTCCTGTCTAGGTCTTTTAGTAATCCCCAGGAAGTGAAGCTGGTGATAGAATTAATTAAAACAATTAAAGAAAAACGGAAGGATCTGGGTCTTCGTCGCATTGGAATAATCACTCCTTACAGCGCACAGAAGAAGAAAATTCAAGAAGAACTGGACAGGGTGTTTAAGAATAACAGGTAAAGAAACCATGAGGTTTCAAATGACTCTCAGACCTTGCCTGTTAGTCCTTTCTTCACCCTCTTAATATCATGGCAAAAACTCTCAAACTTCTCTCTATGCTGCCAAAATCAGAACTTGGTTAGGCCTTCAGACGGGAATGTTACAAGCCTTTCCTCTTAAAACTGACGTGGCCTTTTTGTACCATTTCTTAGTTATTGGTTGTATTTGTGCTTTCGTTATATTGTTTTTTTTGTTTGTTTGTTTGTTTTGAATAAAGCAGACTTGAAAGAAATATAAAGTTCTAACCTATGTGGAACCTTTCAGAGATTTTCAGCAATGGCCTCAGAAAAGCAAATTTTGCTTTATGTTCATACACTGAATCTTTTCAAGGTTAGAATCAGAAACTTTGGTTTGGATAATTTTAACAGTTGATCATTCAAAATAGTTAAGGGTATTTGCATCAGCCTGTTGCTTAAAAATCCAACTAACAATTGAACTGTTCGATATTTTCTTCTTCAACAGCCCAGGAGAAGTAGATACAGTGGATGCATTCCAGGGACGAGAGAAAGACTGCATCATAGTGACGTGTGTCCGGGCAAACAGCACTAGAGGATCAATTGGGTATGTCTTTCTTCAGTGCTTTGCAAGTCCCATATCTAATGACACTACATCTATATTGTCATTGCATTTTAAATATGATTAGTAGAAAAGTTATTAGAGAGCAAGTCACTACAGCCAGCAGATTAAAAGCTACTGTAGTGCGTGAATTGATGTTACTGGATTGGGATCTCCAAACAAAAGGGACATGGAAATTGCTAAGCATTGTTCTGCGTTACGTGCTGGTGAATTTGCGTGTGCCTTAGCCTGTCACGGTTTTGTTGTGGCAGGATTGGTCTTGGGAACTTTTTTCTGTAGCACTGCTGCATTGTATCTTTTGCTCTATATTGTAACTTTCAGAATGCTGCGCACTTAAAATTAATTTCTTTTTTTTTTGTGACTGTTACTTTACTGGTAATGTAGCATTCTGTCTGTAGAAGTACTGCTGACTAGTTACATAGGTTGTTAGGAATGTGATCAGAGCAGCTGCATCTTTGATTCACAGAGCAATGGGCTTGAGTTGAGACTTGCAGAAAGTCTTGGTTCAAGCTTGCAGAGTTTGATCATTTATGTAGGATTTTGCGATCTGCAATAGAAGGATCTAGATACCAAGTAAGCTGTTTATCCTCCAAACTGCTACAGCAGTTGTTAATTTGTTTTAATAATAATCTCTGTAACTCACCAATTGTTTTAGTTTAAAAACGGCAGTAGAAACATGCTTTCTTATGGTTTGTTAGCTTTTAAGTTAATCTATGTGACAGCTGTCCCCATAAACAGAAATCTTTGTTTTCGCACCAGGTTTCACTAAGCCACTTAAGCTTTTCTGATAGTAATTTCCTAATTGCTAGATAAAGGGCTTGTAATTGTGCTGACCCGTGGAAAAGGACCCAAACTGTATAGTAAGCAATGATGCTTTTTGGAGATGTCTTAATCTAGTTGATTGAGTTTGGAAACTGAAGGCATCTAGAATCTGCCAATGCTTTTGGCTGGCCTGGGACTTAACCTCTATCTGTTCTTTCTGAAGAAAACTTTCCAACTTACTGGCCTGAAGGTTTATGTAATAAAGCTTTGGCAATACAATGCCTTAGAAGCTGTACGTGCCGATGACTTGGACATCTCTGTTACAAGGCCAGGTGTCACTGGCAAGGTGTGATGGGAAAGTTTGCTTCACTATTACTGATCATCTCGTAGCTAGCAAAGTATTTTGGTCTCCCAGGTTGCTAGTCCAGCATTAAATTTATTCTGAAGGTAACTTGCAAGAGAGGAGAAAACTCAAGAAATAATGTTTTTTCTTTTTGCTTCCCTGAGACAATCATCTTGACGTCTTTCAGTTTTAAAAGCTTATAAGAATATTAAGTGTTCTTTTGAGACCATTTCCCCACCAGAAGACCTATAGAACTGTACCATCTGTGCTGCTGGATCCACTCATCTGCTCCTCTTCTTGCTTCTCTATCCTTCTTCATGCCCTGGCCAAATCCTCTGGGGTGGTTCTGGAACTTTTGCAGTCTTTGCTGCAGGGGTTGTGAACTTGCTGAGTGGCAGGTCTCAGTGCCTTGACCACAGTGTCAGGTACTGATGTTGGACCTATTTAAGTTGTACAAAAACTTGAGTTTGAACTGCAAACTTTGTTAGTATAGAATAAGCGGTGTATTTTGAGAGGTTTTTCATTAGAGAAGAAATATTTCACAAATTATTGGTGTGTTGTTGTTGTTGTTGTTGTTTTTTCTGAAAAATCCTGAAGATTTGTTGGGAGTTTAGGTAAACAAGCCATAACAACAGCAACCAGTGTTTAAGAATACACTAAACATTTATCTGTTTAGGTTTCAGTACTTTGGTCCCACAGAAACAGTCTAGGTGCTCTGATAATCACAATATGAAAATTTTCTTCCACAAGCAATGTACTTTTCAGATCTTGAAGCATGACAAAGCAAGTCTTCCTTCATGTTTTTCCAGTGCAGGTCACCTTTGAAATAAAATATTCAAGTCCAGTGTTCAGTATTTCAGCAAAAAATTTCCCATTAATCATGCCAAATATTATTATTAATAATATATAATAATTATTTCAGTTCTAGTCAAAAAGAAAGTATTGATAGGTGAAGTGAGGTTGATGTCTTGTACTTTGAGGAACATTTAAGGAAGCAGGGGTTGGCACTGAGTGGGTTTGCACTAAAAAAGGAAACTTTATTAGGAAGAGTTGGAAAGAACTGGAATTCCCTGCAAGGAATCCGAGTGGTTAAAGAATGAAAATGCAATTCATGCAAAGCCCTTCATGTAAAGCAGGGCTGCTGCAGTGGGTTCTGGAAGTTGGTTATGAACTGTGTTCTCTGTAACTGCTTCTGTTACCTTCATTTCACTGAAGCTGAATATAATCTCTTTTTCTTATAACTTACAAGTCTCTTTCAAGAAGTATTTTAGAAGCTTAATTTTGTTTTGTCTTTTAGGTTTCTGGCAAGTCTTCAGCGTCTGAATGTTACAATTACCCGAGCTAGATTCAGCCTCTTCATCCTTGGAAGACTGAAAACGCTCATGGTAGGTACAGTGTTAATCAGATGATCTTCTGTGATCTACTCATTTAGGTCAAGTCAGTTTTTTAGGTGTCTTCAGTTGTACTTTTTGAAACGGATGTTTCTGAAAAAGAACTACATATCTGGGGGACTATAAAGGCTGAATGAAACTTGCAAGGAGTGCTCTTGAATAGACTTAATGTCTTAGAGTATCTGATTTTTATTCTTTTTCTTAGTCAAGAAAAAGAATACCTTTTTACACCACTAGAGGACATTAAAACCATGTTTCATGCTCTGAGGGAACTCTTGGCTTGCATAGAGAAACTGTCACTTAAAGATCAGTTCACTGACTGCTGAAAGTACTTTCCTTGTGTTACAGCAGCCAGAGTTTTGCACAAGAAACTTTAGATCCTTCCATTCCAGAAGGAACATAAGTGATTTCCATTACATTTTGGGTACCTTGATTAAAGGAGTTGTGCATCTTCTGACACCTCTGTCCATATGTGTTGATTTCCTTCTGATACATATTTTCTTTTGGTGTGGGTGGGGTTGTCTTTTTTTCTCTCCTTTATTTTAAAGGAAAACAAAGACTGGAATGAGTTGATTCAGGATGCTC
This sequence comes from Nettapus auritus, assembly GCA_011076525.1. Classification (NCBI taxonomy): domain Eukaryota; kingdom Metazoa; phylum Chordata; class Aves; order Anseriformes; family Anatidae; genus Nettapus; species Nettapus auritus. The sequence continues at coordinate 7,082,834 of CM021781.1, read as the reverse complement.
AGAGAAGAGGTGCCATTATCAAGACGTCAGACAAAAGCTACAAGAAAGATGCTGTTAAGATTCTGAAGCTCAAACCAACAGCACAGAAGAGGGGCGCTGGGCAGCCGCCCACCAAAGCAGAAGCAAATAAGGTTCCTGCAGCACAGGCTTGCTCTTCTGGCAGCAAGAGGGGTGAGCTTACAAACCCGAGTGAGGCCAGCAGCCCACGGGAACTCACTGCTGGTCCCGGCCATGCAACGCTGCAAGGAATCAGAGGGCCTCAGCAGCCGCAGGGGGCTCAGGCTGCAGACTCCCGGCGAGCCAGTGTCTCCTCACCAGTGGAGGCTGCAGCACTCCCTGCTGATCAAGAGAAACCACGGGACCCAAGGCTGGCAAGCATGGCCAGTAGGACTGAAACAAAAGGGAAGGAACAGGTCCCGAAAGACAGCAGTCGGTTAGCCCAGAGCAGTCCAGGATCAACGTCGCAGCAGTGTCTGGATGTGACCTCAGCTTCCAGGGATCAGATTTCCAGAACAGAAACTTCTAAGAAGCCCCAGCAAACAATGGGAGAATGTGACACGCCTTCCGTGTTGCCTTTTGCAGTTCAGCAAGAGGGTGACAGGAGAGCTCCTTTACCAAAAGACAATTCAAAAGCCATCAGTGAAGGAGGTCAATGTAATAGCAGTAAGGGGAACAAAGACCCTCGTGCTTTAACGAGGAGAACATCAGAGCTGCCACCAGAGAACACAGACTCAAACAGTGCCAAGCGAAGAAAGACCTTTCACTGACTTCTAGTACCTTCAATAATGGCTCATTACTGAAAGTCTATTCCCAAGTTTCTATCTAGCAAAGAATGTATTTTAAAATATTTGGTACAGCTCTGTTACAGTGATACTGCTGCTGTCAGTAGATCCATCTTTTTTTTCACATCCAGTCCCTAATTGTGAAGGGGACTTCGTACCTGACAGTTAATAGCTTTGAGCTGTTGAAGAGAAAAGTTGGGCAGCTGCATTGCTTGGAATGGCAGTGAGTTTTGTCAGCTAGGAAGTTACGGTTGTAAATGTTTAATGATGTATATTTGTACAGCATACAAAAATATTTTAAGATTTAACTTGGCAAACATATAGCCTCTTGTTTCCTTGTGCAAATGCCTATTTCTTAGTGACATAACTTTTTTTTATGAAGAACCGGAGCAAAGCAAAAAAAATAAGAAATAAAGATAAAACAAGCAAAAAAAATTCCCACACAAAAAAAGGAAAAAAAAACAGCCAGAATTCTTTTTTCCCTTTTGCACTAGTAAGTCTTATTTATTTAATACTGAAGAGTGAATGTTGAAAATGTGGTAACAATGAGTCTTCCTCATGTTCCACTAGTGCCTCAGGGAAGGCTGAAGGCAGATTTACATTGGTTGAACGGAGATAATTCTACTTATTTTGTATATTTTATTGCCTGTTTTTATAGGAACAGAAGAGCTTTCATTTATACAAATGTGCCTTGAGTTTTGCTCTCGCTGCTGCTCTGTCGGCTGGAATCCTTTCCTTGTTGTAGCGGCAGCACGGACTGCAGATTAAAGCCTATGAGGTTTGTTTGGGCCCAGTGAGTCCTTGTGATGAATAATCAACAGGACTGTGGAATCTTAGGCAAAGGTCTAGTTAACACGTATTGATGATGACACTTGAGTTTCTTTGGATAGAGCTCTTGAAGATCTACACAGGTAAAAAGGGCAAGCAGTTTATTCTAGGTATTACTATATTCTTTCCAGAGTATTGATTTAAAAAAAAAATAAAACCAGTAAAATGGGGTGTGGGGGGAAAAAAAAAACTATTTTTAAGAAAGTCTTCCTCTCATCATTAACATTTCAAATAAAAGTGGAATTATTTCTCCTAAGAATGAAGTGGTTTTTTCTTTTCCGGAATACAGCGTGTCTTTTCTAAGCGAGTGAACAGCAACATTTCCTGTGTGCAGAGCTGTGCATGGAGAGGGTCTCGTGTGCTTCTGCCTCAGGATGTGGCACCAGACTGCGTTAACACAAGTTGGGTGCATTGCTTGCAAAGTCAGGCTGCTACCTCCAGGTATTTGTGTCAAAATCCTGTGTGTTATGTGCCAGCAGTATCCTGCTGTCCCTTTCTAGCTGTGACTTGAGAAGGGAAGGTTGTGCTGTGCCTGACTTTTGTGCTGAGGCCTGATGCTCTGAGACCTAGAAAGAAACCATCAATCTTACCGTTGTGCGCGAGCTCTGGTAAGTGAATTTTGCGCCTGAAAATAAAGACCTGTCATGTAATGGGAGCAGGTTCTGGTACGCTGATGTGCTGAAAAACATTTAAGAAATATGTGAAGGGTGGTTTTGGTTCTGTAATGGCAGTGGCTTTCCCTAAGGGAATGAGCTGCAGGATTGTTTAGGACAGAGTTTAAGCATAATCTTATTTATGTTTCTGTCCTGACACATTCATTGCAATGATGAGTGTTACCTTGGTTCTTTTACTTAACCCCCTCCAAAGGAGTCTGTGTGGTCCAGTTCAGTGTTACGCAGGTGGCTTGCTGAACAAAAAACCACATAGCAGATGGATGGTGATTGCTGCCCTTGTAACTTGTGTGCTCGATGTATCCGCCCTCAGAACAAACGTGCTTTACCAGCACCAACTGCGCTGTAGGTGTGTTGTTGGGAGGCTTTGGTTGCTGTCTCTCCAGCTCATTGTGCTGGCTAACGCAGAGCATTTAAGGTAATAGGGGAGAATTCTGGCCTTTGAGATGCCTGTGAAGTGAAATTGGGATGTGTGTGCATTGTTCAGCTTTAGTTATTCACCACGTTGCAATCTTAATTGCTTCAGCGAACCCTGACCTTCTCCTGTCAGCACTATGCGCGCCTCTAAAACTGCCGTGACTCTTCCTTGATGTTGGGCACCTTGTGCGAGAAGGAAAGCTGCCTGAACGGATCCGAGTGTCAGGAATCGGACACTTTGTCACTCCCACTTCACAGACTCCATCCCTAGGTGTTATCTCTCTTTATGTTAATAGGAATACTTTAAAACACTGCTGTCTTTGAAACCTCTTGGCTCTTCTTGTCAAGGCGGTGTTGTCCTGCCTGCTGCTGCTTAGCACGTTAAAAAGGCTGCTGTTCTGCAAACTGCCCTAAGATCCCATAGCTGTGGAAGCCATGCAGTCTGCCTTCATGTAAGTAAAGCTGCCAATAGTGCGAATGAGGAGATGCTTTTCTGGCCATTAAACAGACCTTGGTCAAGGGAATTTTCTCTGAGACCTTTCTTTTCATTTTCTTCCTGCTTAAACAGTCTGCGTTACAGAACGTGTTCTTCTGAGAGCTGTCCTTAGTACGTGCTGGAAGGAATTTTGTTTTAACATTTCATTTTTCTTGTATTATGTACACAGCACGTAAATCACCTAACTTCATAATTCCTGTCTTTTTCCATAAATCATTTGTGAGGCATGGTCAGGGGCTCAAACTTTTTTTTTCATGTAATCCTAGATTTATTTGTCTGATGTAAGTTGTTGATCTTCCAGCAGCAGCTTAATCCTACTCTGTCAGTCTGTATCATTACGGGTGTGTTATGGAATAAAATGTTGGAGAGGTTTGCACTTAGAACACTTCTGCAGTATCACTCAGATTAGGTTTGTAGTTTTAATTAACTTTTTAAACCATCTTTTATATCTATAATGTGTTAAAAACAGGCAAACTAATTGAAAGCACATTTTTTAGACATACAAATAAAATCTGCACTGGGGGACAAACAGATCAGATACAGTTTTGATAACTTCTCTGCTGTTTGCATTGTGTGTTTAAAATACTGAGTATTATGGGCAGTCTGTCTGTAAGCTGTGAGTGTAGGTTGCTTTATTCAGTAAATGTTATCTCAGAAGCAAGGACAGAGGAGGTTGTTCTGTGATTGTTCTCTTTCACCGAGTGTAAAAGTTGGAAGAATCAGTAAAGAATATATTCAACACAAGTTAATGGAAAACAGTTTAATTGGAATTTGTGCCAAAAAACTTTGGAAGAAGCATTCAAATTCTTACACAGAGGCTTTTGTTCTTCTTCCAAGCTCGGCATCTCAATTCTCAGTGCAAAACCAGTTCCCTGTGTGGTGCTATTGGTCACTGGTACCATTAAAAAGGGAAAATCTCTTGTAAGCATTAGGCTATTTTTTTCAATCCTTTGGTTGTACGTGAAGTAGGCTTACCTGTAAAGGTGTAGTGTAATTTTGTTTATTCCTTTCTCTTTTAAACTTTGTTTTCCATGCTGCTGCTCCAAACCAGAGCCGTATCTCTAATGATAATACTCAAACAGGTACTTTAAGAAGTTCTCCTTACCTATTTCCATTGTACGTGCAGTCTGCTCCGGGTGCTGGCTCGGGGAAGGGTGGCTTTGCCAGTTACACCCACAGAAGTCTGCCAGCCTGCCAGAGGAGCCGAGCTCTTGCAGAGGTGTTAACCTGCTCTGGGGAAAAACAGCTGGGAGGGTTTTGCTTCGTGGTGCGCTGGTGGCAGCAGCGCCCATGCCTGAGTAACTGGGAGCTGGTGATCGCTCGCGCTGGGGGTGGGAGTCACAGGAGCTGAGCAATGGTGCTGAGGGGGAGGCCTACGCAGCGCTGAGAACACCAGCATCTCTTCCCAGTCTCTTATCTAAATTCACCCTTCCAGTACTGGTGGTACTGGTGGGGCGATGAGGTGTTAGAGCACTGGTTTGTAGATGAGCTGTGTGCAGAAACTAATTGGCAGCTGGGTTCAGGGGATGAAGGCACAGGGGCTGGGAGACTGAGTTGTGCCCTGCAAAGAGCTCAGCCTGTTCCTCTCACCGTGCTGTGTAAGGAAATAACTCCCTGCCATGGCAGTGCTGATCAGCGCCTGCTTCTAGAACAAGAAGGAATTACAGTGACCAAACATCGATGAGGGCAAACAACGTTCTCAGTCCCAGGTAAGACCCAAATATAACATGAAAACCCCAGTTGAGACTTTTTTTTGCAGTTACTGAAGTGTGGTGAGTTGTCATGGTTTACTTTTCCATATAGACAGGAGAGACTGAAACAGGCGGCGACTGGAGGTGGGCTCTTTATTCACAGCCTATGGACTGTGGCAATACTGAGGATAAGCAGAACTGTGGTCCTAGAAATGTGAGATGTTCCCTCTAGTCTACATGAATAAATGATGGATGAAATGGCTGCTGTATTGTAAATGGAATTTATAATGTTAACAATATAATACAGTCTCTTGCCACAACGGGTCCGTTCCCAAGTCGTATATTAGGTCTCCTTTCTTGTCTTTAAGATGCTTGGAAAGGAGCCCAATGCGTTATTCTTTAATACAAATAAATGTAATCTAAGCAGTCTTGTACATTGAATATTGCTGACACAAGACCTTCCAGCCATACGTACCTGTCTGCTAAGGCCTCGACTAATTTGCCGCTAACTCCCAGGCAAACAGTGATAGGAATGAAAACAAAGGTAGCTTGAGTACATTTGATACAGTGAAAAAGTAGAGAACTTGTTTTATCACCCTGACAGGCTACACTGACGCGACTGTCCCATTTTGTCTTGCTTGAACTGTTTTATCAAGCCAGATCTCCTTCCTTTGCTACAAAGGAGGTTTCCCTTCTCTGTAATCCCTGAAATAGCACAGAGCAGGGTGGGGGATGGAGCTTTTGGAGCTTTGTAGTGCTGCTGGCCAGAAGAAAACATAGCACTGGGGAAAAAATGGATATTCTTAGGCTTTCCTCACACTATTCCCCCTGCAGTGATGCTTGTTATGGCACTTCGAGAATCAAAATGATAAAAGGAGCCTTTAGGACAGTCTGAAGCTCATTTCTGCATCTCAAATCTCTGTGCAATTTTTAGCCAGTTTCTGCATGACAGTGGCCAAACACCACATCCCTGCCTGAAGGGTGGCGATGGAAAGCTCTTCAGACTCCAGATCTGCTGTTACTTCTGGCAATAACGCTCTTTATACTTCAACGCCTTTATACTTTATTTACTTTTGAGGCTCTTCACAGAAGCCAAATATAAAAGTGGTTGGTGAGACCAGTAACTCCATCAGCACTAACGGTGTGCTGTTTTTGCTACCCTAGCCTGCACAAGGCCTACAACCCAACCCCTCTTACAGATGAGGCATCTGCTTCCCTGTCTTCAGCACAACCAAAACCAACCAACCACCACACCTGGTAAGTTCCAGCAGACATTTTATTCCCCCCTCTTCTTTTGTCTGCAGCTCACGGCACCTATAGACCTCACACTTCATCGGGTGAGTGAGTAAATGTGCATAAAGCCAGACTGCTGTTGACTTCTCCACAGCTGGGGCTGTGGACCCAGCCTGGCCACTGTGATCCCTCTTACCGGGCAATTTTGCTTTGGAACACCTAGATTTGTCAGTACTCTAAAGAGTTAAAAATGAGAGAAGAGTTTGAGGTAAACAAGAAAAATCAAAAGCTCTTCTTGTACAGCTTGAAGAGGTCACTTTTTTGGCAGACAGAAGTATAATTTAAAAACTTTTTCAAAGGAATCAAATGCCGGCTGCACGCGGGCGACAGGATACACATGAAAACCTCTTGAAAGAGCGCAAGTGGCTTTTCTCGGAAAGAGAAGTACCCGTTGGTTAACCTTCCACTAGTGAAGTAGCAAGCTCGTTGGACAGCTTGTCCCCTTTAGGACAACTTCCCCATTAATGCACAGACGTCTCTTAAAGAAGAACTTCAGGCTCTGCAGGTACTTGCTGTGCTGGTTTCTCTCAGTCTGATTTCAGTAATGCTCCATTCTTGTGCACACACCTCTCTGCTAACTGATGGCTGCAGCTAAGGGGTTTTCAGCACTGAAGCTTTCTGGAGCTTTATTTTCTTAAATACCAGGCTTAGGTCTGGTGTGAGATTATCTTTTCCTGTCTTGCAGTGATTTCTGTTAGGTTATTGCAAGTTGTTTAGTGCATTTGGGCAGGTAACTCAGCTCAGACACACAGCAAGGAAGGGTAGCCCCATGCAGCAGCCAGGAGAGGAGATCAGGAGATCGGGAGATGGACTGCCCCGGCTGGAACTCACCCCTCTGCTCCTGCTCACAGGCTGCATGCCACTTAATTTCCTCTGGGAGATGAAGTCCGGAGCATTTGTCCTTTGCAATTACTATTTCTGAGGTCTGTGCTTCTGCACCAGTAGCAAGAGCCTAAGGATGGTAGGGGTAGGGTGGAGGGTGGGCTTGTGTTTGGTTTCTCTTTTTTCCTGAACATTTTTCAAGTGTCCTGTGGCAGAACTACAGGAGGATTAGCACCACAGCTGTCCACTTCTGCTTCCAGTTGCTGAACTATTCAGCAGGCTTTGGTTAAAGAGGTCCAGGACTGAAAGTTAGAGGTACTTGGGCTTCAAGGGAAGATAGCACCAACTTTGCGGCTTGGTTAGGAAGCCAGTGACTTTTTATCATAAAAGCAAACAAAGAAAACCCCAAACCACGCCTGATCAACCAAAGGAAAATTCCCCAAGGGCTAGTGTAGTGGTGTATCACCTACAGCCATCTCTCTTGGACTGTTCTGAGCTTTGTGGTGCTCTCCTGTGGTGATTTTCTATAGGAATTCGGTGCTGTTGCTCCTTGACACGTTCGTGCTTGCATCGCAATAAAAGTGTGCAATTGCAGGGAAGCTGCTGGCTGCAGAGCTTGTCTGGGATATAGCTTTATGAAGTAGTATATTTTCTGTTGCTTAATCTAATTTGCTAGAGAAAAACACTAGTGCAGGGAGAGGAGAATGTGTGCTTCACCTTCCAGAAGTGCCATTAGAGATCTTGATCTTGTTACAGTCTGTTCTGTGTTACTACTTGTACGAACGGTAGCGTATGAGGATTTTAAATATATCTCAGTAAGAAAGTACAAAGAAAGAGCAAGTGTCAATAGCAACAGACAGCAAATGACTGCATTAAAGGGAGGAAATGCTTGTGTCAGCCCACTCCCTCAGAAATCAAATCTCGGCGGGGTGAGTTTAACCCCTGCTTCTTTTGTGGTGGATTCATTAAGTTCTGTGACCTTCTTCTGTGATGTTAAATGCTGAAGTCCTGGCCACTCAAAATAGGCCCCACGTTTCTTCATGTTGCTCTTTGATGTGCCAGTACCTGTCCTGTGCCTTCACTCCAGTTTTCTTGTGCTTCTTGTAAGAAAAGTTCACTGCCTCCCTCTCAGTGGAGGTGGCTGTACGGTGGGGCATGCAGCATTAGGCAGGACGATGTTGCAGCCTCTTGGGCTTTCAAAACTTGGTCCGTTCCCAATGCCAGCCACAACTGATGAGTGTGAGTGGTAGGGACAGGACAACAGAGCGCTGACACAGAACAGACACCTTGAGAGAACTTCTTGGTGCAGCACTCAGGCAAGGACACCAGGCCTGGAAATGCCCGGGGGGCTCCAGCCTGGGTTGTGCAGGGCCCCTGGGCTGGCTCAGAGGGCAGGAGGGCCAGATCCAGCTGGTGCACACCTCTGCTCAACCAGCTCCTGGCTTGGTAAGGCTTTAGCTACCACAAAATTAAATTTCTTGTGTTGATGATGCTCCTGTTGTTCTGACAGAGTTATGTTATTTCTTGTCTCAGGTTTCACCTGCCTTCTTTTACATGCCTGACTGCATACGCTTCCTCTGATAGCAGCACATTTACAAGCCTTAAATGAGCTGATTCTCTATGAGCTCTACGCTGAAGTCCCTGGCTCTGTCTGCTTGAAGATATTGAAATAAACAGCTTTTTCTGCAGCACGGCACCTGCTCTGTGGGGTGATGCAGTGGGGTTGGACAGCTGAGATCCCCCCCCTGGAGAAATATCCCCAGCCTCTCCAGCCTTCTGCTGCAGGCTCATTTGGAAATGGCATTTCAGCACAAGACCGGCGCTTAATATATCATTCAGGCTTTGTTCATTGTCTACAGATAGTAGTGTAACCTAAGTTCAGCAAAGTAATTAGGAGAAATAATTAATGGCTCTCAGTGATGAAGCAACCCCTCCCTCCCTCCCTTCTCCCTCACCATGTGCTGCACCTTGGTAGTGGCTCAGAAAACACAAGAGGACATTATGAATCAAAAAATAAGTCTTTACCTGTAATTAACTGTGCACACAAAAAGGAAAACAGGGTGATCGAGCAGCAGTTGATAGTTGCTTTACTGTAGGAGAGTACACCATAATCAAATGCTCATGGCAAAACGTCCCTTTATGTTGTGTTTTTTTATAACATTTAATCCAAAGAAAAATAAATCTCTACCAAAAAAAAAAAAAGTATTTAAACTGTACACTATACGGAAATGTGTGGATAAGACACTGCATTCCTCACACACCATATGCCTGATGGCCCCCTATGTTCTCCTTAAGTGCAAGAAAACAAAACCCGTCAATGAAATACAAAAATCAATGCAGCAACTGGAGCTGTAGGCAACAGCACATGGATGGCCCCGCCGCCAGTGGGATGTGAGACTACGCAGCAAGGATGGACCAGAGCCCCCTCTGCCTTCCCTCCCTCTTGTGTGGTGGGGCTCTGGTGGTACCATGACAGGCTCTTTCAAAATGGGACACTAAGAGAGGGGCTTTAAAAAAAAAGGAACAAAAAGTACACCCCAGCCTATACCAAAGTAAATAAATTAATCGTAAAAAAAATATCCCTCGGATCGCGGCACTGTTTCACCAGGGCCCTGGCGGCCCCTGGTTGCCCTGTGCAGAGCAGGGAAGGAGCATCGCTGCGCGGGAGGAAGGATGGGCCACGGGTCCCTGCGGGGCCATGGCACTGGTGCAGTCCCCTCACCGCTGCTCGGCAGCCGGCATGGTGCTGCGGCCGCCCCGGCCACGGCCGGGATGGTTTCACGGGCAGGAGTCGGCCCCTGGTTTCTGCATACCTCTCTGCTTGGAAAGCGGACCGAAAGTCGTTGTGCAAGTCCTAGCATGAAGGAAGGCGGAGGAGCCGGTGTGGAGAGCCACCCATTACCTCGTGCTCCCCGCATCCCTCGGGTGATGTGCCTTGGCTGGGCTCCCACCTCCCAGGCCTCAGAGGTCCATGAAGCCACGCAGCTGGAGGGCGAGCACGCCAAGGAGGACGGTGCTGAGGCCGGCATGCGTGCTGGAGGCACCGTCGCAGTCCTTTTTGTCGGCTTCACACCGCGATTGCTGGCACAGGACCCCCTTGAAGCCCACGGGGCAGATGCAGCGCTGGTTCTGGTAGCAGGTGCCGCCGTTCTGGCAGAGAAGGAGCTCCTCGTCACACACGTTGGCTATGGGATGGGAGGGTGGGAAGGCGAGGGGAGTTAGCCTACGGTGCCTTAAACCCCCCGACTGCAGCAGAAACTAGAAAGCTTTTTGGCTTTCTTCTCCGGCTCCCGGAGGTTAAATTATCCAACCCTCACAGGGCTAGAGCAGTCCCAAGGCTGCAGGAACAGACTGAGGGGATACAGACTTCAAAACTTTTGGGATTTGGGAGGAATGATTGGAGTCTGCTCAGCCCACAACCTGAGCATCACAGGACAGCTGAGCAGGCGGTGCTGGAGATCCCCCCTGTGTCTGGGCCCACCTCCCACTGTCCCTGGCTTGGTATGGATGCCTGTGGTGCTGTCGGGGTACTTACGGAAACAGCCCTGCCTCCAGTAGTAGTTGGGCAAGCAGTCGTCGCACTTGGGCCCCGTGGCGCCTTCTTTGCATTCACAGTAGCCGGTCTCGTTGCAGCGGTCGTGCAGGGAGCCGATCTGGTTGCAGTTACATTCTGGCCAAAGACAGCACTGTCAGGCCGTATCCTGCCCACGGGCTTTGTGCCCACTGATGCCCCCCTTGGAGGTGCTGGGGACTTTGGGAGAGCCTTTGGGCTATGGGAGGGCCTTGGAGAGCATGCACGGCCCAGGGGCTGGGAGGGCACGGTGGCATGAGGGGGCTCCAACAGCACAAACGTGGGTGCAAAGACCACCCCCACCCAGAGCTGAGCAATTCTTACTACAGTGATATATCGGAATCTAGTTGGAAAACACTATTTGGGCTTTGTCATCAGGAAATAGATGGCGTGGCAGGCTGCTGAGGCTCTAATGGCTGCTCTCCTCTGGGAGCACCCAGCTGGATGCATTGCCCCCTGAACCGAAGCCCACCCCATGGCACGAGGCCGCTCGAGCGCTCACCTATGCATACATTCTCGTCATCCAGCTCTGCCGAGCTGTTGCGGTAGAAGCCCAGGCGGCAGTGCTGGCAGTGCTGGCCCCGCGTGTTGTGCTTGCAGCTCACGCAGGTCACCACGTTGAGGAAGTCGATGTAGCTGCAGCGGTTGGAGTGGCCGTAGCACTCACAGTCTGCAGGGAGGAGGAGAGAGTTGGGCCCAGGGCATCTCTCCCTCCCAAGAGGAGGTGAGGAGCCTTCTGCTCCAGATAAAGGCAAAGGTCTGCGTGGGGCTGGGTGGGCTGTGTGTGTGCACTGGGGGCCGTATTTTGCTGCTGCAGGGGGGTGTCGGGCTGGGGACTCTTGCTCAGAGTGGGGCCAGGGTGGTCTGTCCCTGCAGGGGTAAGGACAGGTGGGAGCTGTTCCCAGGACACAATTTTTTCAAGGAAATGCATAATTGCAGCAGCCAGTGGGCTGTGGAGTGGTGTCAGGTGTTAATTAAAGAGATGCCTCGTTAATGAGCAGAGCCCAGCTTGATGTCTGGAAGAAGAAGGGAGAGGTGTGGGGCTGGGGCTCTGCTGGGGCTCCAGGAGCTGGAGCACTGTGCTGGGACAAGGAGGAGCTGAGCAGGCAGAGCACCGGGAAGGCCCTGGACAAGGCTGCACTGGAGCTGAAGCCGCTGTGTGCTCAGGTAAACCCTGGCTGCCTCTCTGGCCTTTTCCTCCTGTGTCCCTTCTGCATCATCCTCGCTGTGGTACCTCCCCGCTCAATATCTGTTGTGAAGTGTGGTGACTCTCAGCTGTGGCTGAGCACATTACGGCTTAAAATGAGTGTATGCAAGGAAGAGTGGCTTGTGTGGGATTTTGCAAAGGGTGGTGGGCCAGTGCGCAAGGAGGTGACCAGGGCTGCCTGGCACAGCACAGGGCTGCTCTCAATGAGCAGAGCATTGCTCCCATCCCCAGCATGTAGGGCTGACCTCTCAGCTGCCGGGGTGTGCTGGAAAACAACCACCCATGTTTAATTTCTAGCCAGAGGACTTTGATTGCTTGCTTCTTGTGTTTGCTTTTTATTACTCTGAATCCGGATGACGAGCACCTTGCTGCGCTGGCAGTGTGAGGTTCAGGATGATGGATCTTTCTGGGACTTTAAAAGGACAAAGCAGGAGGAGAGGAGGGACGCTAGCTGCCCTGTGGCACTACCATCCTGCTCAGGAGGTGTCCCAGCCAGCTGGCAGGGGACGTTGTGAGCAGTTGTCAGCCAGTGTCAGGCAGGTCTGAGCTTCCCCAGCCATTGGGAGGCAGAGGCAGGCTCAGAGCTGGGCTTTCTGTCCAGGCTCTTGCATTAAACATTCCTGGATGGCAGAGGGATGGGAGGGAAGGACGTGGGCTGGCATGCACAGAGGGCTGGGGGAGGAGATTTGTGTCAATGAAATGAAGACAGAAAGATGGAGCAGGGCAGAGGTTTCCCCATGGTTCGCAGCTGCCTGAGGAGGAGCTGAGATGGTAGTAATCCTGACCCGCTGTGAAACAGCTACTGTTTGACAATACCCAACAAATTTCATCTCAAATACTTCCGGCTGTTGTAATTCCCAAGCGTCATTCTGCCCTAGGGATGCACTCTTACGTACAGCTATCCCATGACTCGTATAGACAAACACTCCTCATCTTCTCTGTGCCTGTGGCTGCTGCACCACATTGCTCTTACAAGGACTAGGAGCCCCGGAGCGCCGTGCTCCCTCCCCTTACCTTTATATGTTTCGATAGAAGCCACTGGGCCAGACTCTGGTTTGAGCCGGATGAGTTTGGAGATGTTTGAGGATGCTTAAGAAAAATCAGAGACAGGCTTTTTCTCACCGCTTAGCACCACTCCGAGTCCTACACTACTGCGAGCATCTCTGGTACGAGAACAATGACGAGCCAAGCCAAGAACACCGCTCTGGCAGCGCTGCAAGCTATTTCTGCACCAGACAGCTGGTAGCTGCTAAATTTCTCCTCTTCTTCTCCCCTCCTCAAAGTTTGATGCATGAGAAATTCCATGCACAGTGATATTGCAATGCTCAGAACTGGGTGCCGGGCAGAGGAGCCATCCACACGTCCCCCCTACACAGCTACCAGCTGTGGCCTCGGTTTGATGGGGCCAGGCCAACCGGCCCCCCAAAAGCTGCTAGGAACACAGCTATGAGCTCAGACACTACAAGTGTAGGCATGGTTTGAGGAGGGGACCCACAGGGCCCGCGCTCTCCAGCCCGCTTGCCCACACCAGCACCTACCTGGCTTCTTCTTGTGCTTCTTGCCTGCAGAGTGTGCTGTGCGCCCTGCTTTGCTCTTCGGGGCCACTACATGAGACGATACAACAAATCTGAGTGCTGTGATGGGGGGAGAGACCCCAAAGCCCACCGAGCTGGGCTGGGTGGTGGCTAATCCACCAGGAGAAGTGGCTGCCCCTGGCCAGGATGGTGCTTGTGGGAGCCCTTTGTTGGGTGGTGTGAGGCAGCAGGGAATTACTGCAGTGTAGGCATTAAAGGTCATTGCTTCTGAACAGATGTTCGGGGTTTTGGTGCTTGAGGATTTTTTGCTGTTGTCACTTTGAGGTTGCTGTGGGGTTGGGGGCTCCTCAGGTCTCTTCGGGTGCCCCGAGCTCCACGGCAGGCTGTCCTGCCCATCCACATCTGCCAGCCCCAAAAACATCTCCAGTAAGACCTGGGTGGGATGAGGAGAATGGAGCTAGGCCATACCCTCTGAGGAGGAGAATGGATTGTACGATGGTGGGAGATGCTGAGGATGGGTGTGTTGTCCAGGCCAATGGGCACTGAGGGAGAAACCTGTCATGCTTCATCCTTGGGAAAGGGCCACGGCCTTACCTTGAATGTTCTTGGGAGGCTCTGGTGGCTTCAGCTTAGGTCCAAGGGCTGCTGCATTTGTTGGGCGCTGAACAGCTTAAGGGGGTGTTAGGTAGAAAGAACACCAGATTTAATACAGATCCTGCGCTTTCTTGCTTAAAAAGGTGACAAAGGGACCAGAAGTTCTAGGCAGGGATCTAAGGGGGGTTGGGGAGCCATGTGTGGTTGAAGATGCATTGAGGCAGGGGTGAGAGACAAAGTCTCCTGGAAATTAGAGCCCTCTAGTATGAAGAGAGACAGAGAAACTACTCCTAAGGGGAAGGCATGGGAGCTGCTGAGAAGGTGAGTGTTGGCATGTGGTCATTGTATTGCACGAGCATGGAGAGAGGCTAAATCTGCAGACCACTGTCAAGACTCGGAAGTCTTCCTTGTGCAGCACAGAGTGTCAGCGTTACCTGGCATTGATGCATGTGGGGCAGGCCCATTTCTCATTGCTATGTCAAACATAATTTTGTCTCTATGTGAAGTTAGGGAGGTCCAAAAGCACAACAGTTCCAAAGAGCCTGAATTTCAGCACTTTTTGCGCCCCAAGTTGAGTATTTCCAGATGTCCTGGGCCCAGCTTCAGTTGTCCTGTCCTAGAAGGGGTGCTACTGTCCATGGGGAGCTAGCTACAGGCACCTCAGCTGGAAAAAGGGGGCTGAGCACCAACAGGAAACTGCCAAAGCGTGCCAGTGGGAACCCTGAGGAGGAGAAACTTCAGCCTCAATAGTCAGCATGAAGCGTCCCAAGGTTTCCACTGGGAGGTTCATAGCTCGCCTTTGGTAGACACATGGGAGATGTGAAGCAAGAAAATATGTAAGAAGGCATCTATGCTGTAAAGGACACAAGCCTATCTGTTTACAAAGTTGTTCTGCTCTACAAACAGACTCCGGTCTCAGGAGACAACAGGATTTCCATGATTCTCTCTGTTCACCCCAGCAGCAAGCTGAGAACAATCTTCTGTACCACTTATCGTCCTCTTCTTTCATGTATGCGAGTAAACCCTGAGGCTCAATCCAGCCTCACCAGATTACCAGCTGTGTGGAGGGCACAGACAAACCCTGAGCTTCTCCCAGGCAGGAGGAGGAGAGAGATGCATGGAAAGCAGAGATGTGGAGCTAGGAACTAAAGCATTTGCTGGGTGTCGGGGCACTTGCCAGCAGGACTCAGCTCAACCACGTGTCTCCTACCTTCTGATGCTGTGCCAGCCTTGGCCAGGGGAAAGCCCACTTGCAGCGGGGCAGCCGCTGACAAGCTGGTGTACTCTTGTAGCAATCAAAGAGGAAAGCTGTGTTAGGAGGTGTGTTGGAGGAGCTGGAAACCAGCTAGGAGCTTGGCTTCTCTCTGATGGAGAACCAGAGCTCTGGGGGACAAAACTCGGCCTTGCGGCTGTCCCTACAAGCACGTGCTGTGCAGGTTTTCATGATTGCCTGCTTGGTGTTACAGCCCCTCTGAAAGCATGGCTTTTGGTCTGTGTGTTTGCACAAGGGCTCTGGGTGACCAGTTTCCACCCCTCTCTCCTTTGAGGAGCTTTGTTTTAAACACCACATAGAGAGATAGCACAGGTATTTTATGATAGAGGCACCAAGTCCCAGTTTCTAATTTAAACTTCTAGGCTCTCCTTCAGGCCCTGCTCTTTCCTTGGAAATACCACTTAAAGAATTTGCAAGCCACTGCAGAGGAATTAAAACAGCAGGAAATTTATAGATCACTTCTTGTTTGACTTCTCTGCAAACCCTCACCCCCACTGGCTCCATACCCCTCCCCGTCTCCTCAATATTGGTAACAATCTTCAGGTTTGCTAGAAAACAAACCAAGGAATAAAATTTTAAAAGCCATATTATTAATTTCAAGCTCCAGTTGGGTAACATAAGGAGGAGGAGGAAAAAAAAAAATCCTTGATCCTTGCCAAGTTTCAAAGGACAAACCCGAGTAGGAGAGAAATGTGATTTCCCAGCCTCGTCAAGGGGATAATAAACAATGCAGAATAAAAAAGAAAAAAATCTTTTTTTTTTTTTTTTTTTTTTTTTAATGGCGAGCTCTAAAAGAAGGTGATAGATGTTGTCCTTTTCAGCTGGAAAGTGGAAACCAATTGATATTAATATGGTGTTAAAGAGAATATGAAAAAAGCCCTGTGCAAATTGGCAAGGGTTTAATTAGAGTCACAATAAAAAACAGCCCTGGAGGCATTTTGCTTTTTAGTCATTCACATACACCTCCACTCGATCGCATTTACAGAGCCAGGAAAATTATTAATGCTCATTATCCTGAGAACCTTTCCCTTGTAGCTCTGTGACATTAATGGACAGTTTTACATTTTGGGAGTGGGAGAGACTTGTTTCAGCCCCAGACCCATTTCATACAAAAGGGAAACACTGGGCATGTCTGATCTGTGGGGTTTTTATCAGCCCTGGTGAAAACACTAGGGCTTCGTGGGTTTCTGGTTAAGTAGAATAAAATTGAACCAATAAGTCAGTTTTTATGGAAAAAAAATCTGGGCAAGCAATGTTTGGAAACAGCACAGGAGTAATGGGGAAGGACCTTGGAAAAGCCCTTTCTTTAATCCAGTGCCATGACCCTTCTGGGCTTTGTTTTGGTTTTCCCAGAGCTAAACTGGCACTGCTGGAACTGCCAGGTTACAAACTGCTGAGGGGGGGTAAATGGAAGCAGGCAAAAAGTTCCTTTTGCTTATATTGAACGTGGGGAAAATTGTAACAAATGGCAAGGCAGAATTTCACAGGCTTCAAGGAAGGTTTAGAAATAACAAATCTGCCGAAGGCAAATGAGAATAGCACTTAATTCATCCTCCTTAGGGTAACTGTGATTTCCCTTCATTCCACCCATTTTGGCAGCCTTGACTGCGTTCAGACCACAGACCGTGTCCATAAACTCAGTCCTTTCCCCCTCTCACCGCATGACAGGCGAACGGGCACAAAAGCGTCCTACGAACATGACCACAGCTCCACCTTGACCACAGAAAACACCATGAGCAGCCAAAGGAAGCAGATGTCTAGCAGATCCACGCAACCCAGAGACAACCCAAATCTAATCTACTCCTCTAAGTCTACGTGCTACGCTGCTTTCTGCCTTGCTGCTACCCACTAGTGTGCGGAGGCATGAAGGAGAAGGGAAAAACACATCAGTCTGGTTTGAAATACCTGTTTTTTTCTGTTTCTCTTTCACGGGCACAGAGGCAGCGAGCTCAGAGGCTGGTCTGATGATGCTTGCTTATGGTGGGAAGCAGAAATTCAGAGGGCAAAAGACAGTGCGTATGTTAGAGGGTGAAATAACACCATGATGGGGCAGGGCCCTAGCAGGATTTTTTTTTTAATGCCCATCTGGCTGAGCTGACTCTAAAGGAAGGAGGGATTTGTTTAATACTTCTGAAATTCAGGAGGGAGGTGATGACAGAGTACATCATTTGGGGATTCTTACCCGGCTTGGGGTTTATTGTGTCTCTTGCAAACAGGCATCTTGCCAGGAGCGTCTAGCTCCTGGGTCACCTTTTTAATGAGGTGTTTTCCCTGAGGTCCCAGAGAGTTTGATTCAGAGCACCTCTGGGATCTCATGGTATTCAAAGATGTTCTTTACATTTTGCAGGACCGGAAGGGGAGGAACATCTTGGGACCCAAATGCTAGACTAGAAGAGGGAGACCAGACTGCCTCTATAACGGGGCAACGGCAGCTGCAAAACCCAAACCTGCACCTCCTTTTCTGCACAAAAATAGGTATCAGGGGCAAACTCTGCTCAACTCTTAAAAACTCAAAGCAGAGTAGAATTGGGCTGTACTTTGCTTCCCTATCCTTGCTCAAAGGCATATAACACCTTCTGGCTATTGCCAAGCTGCTGGGGGACCCAGAGTATCATTTTATTTGGAGCATACCCCCAGGGGCTGCCCCATTCCAGACGCACCATTCTGGGGTGAGACCTCGCTGTGCAAAACCCTGGGCTGGGGACCTGGGTGGAGGCGAGCAGCTCAGCTCAGCCCTGCCCTTATAAAGCCAGGGATGCCGTGGCTGTTCTGTGATTTTTATTATTATTATTATTTGTCCCTTAACACTAGGCAATGAAAGCACTGGCTCTGGCCAGGAAGCAGGAGAAGGACTAAACCCCAAAGTGCAGGATGTTTTCTAGGTTGCCCAGAGCAGCTGGGCAGACAACCCCTTCCCATCCCCAGCCCCACGCAGGTGCCTCCCTGCCCACCCCAGATGTATGACACAAACAAGACAGAGCGCTGCAAATCATACATGAGACAGACACTAAACACACCACCCACGTATACACAACACTCAAAAAAAAAAAAAAAAAAAAAAACAGACCTAAAATGTTGCTATGGGTGAGCATGGATAAAAATCATGACCCCCAAGTGCGTGGTGGAGATGCAGCTCCTCGTCACTGCCTGGGAACGTGGTGATGACGGGAGCGCTGAGCAGGGGTGGCAGACAACCTCCTCATACATGTCTATATCGTGTACCTGGCTGAGGAGCACTTTTTAGCAGACAAGAAGATAGTAAATCTTTTGCCCAGGGTCATTCCTGCTCCTTGGAAGTTGGAGATAACCCCCTGGCTTCCCAATTAACTACTCAAGCAGGGTACCTCCATGAATACAGCTATATTTGCATAAACATGCAATCAAGTTTCCTCATCCCTTTGACTGGCTTCTGGCAGCTCCCCCAGACAGACTGTTACTAACATACTGTGGGTGTAAAACGTCCTCCCGGGAAATATCAGGCCCAGAAAGCATGGCAATGGGAGGAATGCGTGTCTAATTCCCCCATGAGAAGCTTAAAAAAATGTCCTGCTGTTAAGTTTTATCTGCTCATTTCCAAAAGAAAAGTGAAAACGATGTCTCCTTGTTCATAGGGGAGGGAAGGTGGAAACCTGGGAAAAAACACAAAGGTTTTTCTCCACGGGGTGATTTCAGAAATTAGGAAAGGGTGTTGGAGGCATGTGAGCTCCAGCCCCCAACACGCTCCCTTGCTTCTTGTGCAGCCGCCACTTGGGGAGTGTTAGCCTGTGGCTTGTCCCTACGAGCACTGCCCTTGAAAGGGCAGCAGCCTACGCTCAGTCCTTGTGCATGGCCACAGAGACTTGATGCAGGGTTTGGAGACCCAGCAAGGATGGAGCCAGCTTGTCCCTTGACCTGTTGGCCAGTCTCTGAGGTGGTTTAGCAAAGCCTCTGCTCTGCTCCCAATCTGTGGCTTCCCCCTTGGGAAGTTTTTCTGGCTGAAAGAGTGCAAGGGTGGGCAGAGCCCAACTCAGCCTTCCCCGTCGTACTCTGGAAGCAGCACCCAGCAAATATACTGGGGCAGATGTCCTGCCTGCTGTGGTATCCTGTGCAGAGCTTTGGGGATGGAGGAGGACGAGGTGCAGCTCTGCTTGTCTAACCCTACAGTGGGACAACGAAGTCCTCATTGCTTTCCTCTTTTGCCTTGTGATGGGAGCTGTAAGTGAGCAGCCCTGTACAGGTCAATATTGCCAGGTGGCTCTAGAAGGGAGATTTGAAAACCTTTTCTAAAAAAAAAAAGAGAGAGATAGAAAAAGGGAAAGGTGTTGCTTCCCCCGCATCCAGTCCTGGCTTCACTTCTTGCTGCCCTGACGGTAACAGAGCAACAGCAAATTTAGATTGGTTGGTGAGGGGGCATGTTAACCCATTGCATGGTTATCTCTTGTCTGGGGCTTTGAGGTGGACCTGAAATGCCTGGCTTTGTGGTTTTAGTAACAACAATGCTTGCTCCTAGCTCATGATGCAAACGTCAAAGTGCCCCTGGACTGAAAAGGGGATAAAGCAAATCGGGACTGCCCAGAGGCTGAGGGATATGAAACTTTTCAGGGTGATTTTTATCCATGTCCCCATACTGTCCTAGCACGCAGATAACCAGGCCCACCAACACAGCAGCCCCACACGTTCCCCAGTGCCACCGGAGGAGCTGGGGGGGAAGAAGCCAAAAAGAGGAGCCCAGTAGTGGAGGCGAGGCAGGGAGCGGTGGCACCCACCTGGCTGGGTGGTGGTGGTGGCAGGTAGGGGGGTGCTGGTGGTGGTGGTGGTGCTGGTGGGTGTGGTGGTGGTGGTGGTGGTGGTTTTTGCGGTGGTCGTTTTTGCAGTGGTAACCTGCTGCGGTCGCTCAAATGCTAAACAAAGAGAAGAGGTGGGAGGCACTTACTGACGGGGCGTGGAAGGTTTCTTTGCCAGCCCATGAGGCTGCTGCTGCTCAGGCTGAACTGGTGACCGATTTCTCAGCGTGCTTACAACTGGGGCACCAGGCGGTTTCTGAGGATTAAGGCGATGGCGGCTTGATGACGCTGGATGCAGCAAGCGCTGCGTGCGTGTGTGCAGGGGCTGGAGGCTGTGGCCGTATCAGCTTACTCTGTTGGTGCAGATATTGGCTTAAATACTTACAGCTCTATCATAAACTAATTGCCAATTAAGCTTGAAAAGGGGAAAAGAAAGCATGCCTTGCAGAGGTGGGGAGAGAAGGGAAGAGCAGGGCCCGCAGGTCGCCCTGCTTGAAGGTGGGCTCGCGCTCGCTGACGTCTCCGTGCCAGATGGCAGAGCCGGGCCTACCCCAGCGTGGCGAGCAGCACAACTCCCTCCTGACCCCCCCAAAGGCACTGAGTTACTCAGCACCGGCAATATCAACCCGTGCTGTCGCCGTTTGTTCATTTCTACTGGCATCCTTCATTCCATACGGCAAATTAATTGCTGGCTTAACTTCAGCAAGTCGCCGCAGCGCTGAGCAGGAGCGCTCCTGGGTGCGGTGCCTGTCGCACCGCGCTTGCCGTAACAGCCGTGACTAAAATACCATGTGGAGCACAGATTCCTGCTTAACTTACACCTGCTGCCCCTGTGTCCTTGTTTGTCCCACTGCTTCATGCAGATTATTGTGCTTAATTTCATAATAGCCCTGAGCTAGTTTAAATACTTAATTTAGGTCACTTCTAGTCTCCTATGCAAGCTAAATAATCTCTCCTTAACTGGCCTTGGTTACAAATCCCTCCTGTCTGCTTTCTGCACATTGCTCTAAGCACACCCCCAGCTTCATCCTGGCAGAAAATTTTGATGGGAAACATTTTCCAGTGAAACAAATGCAGAGCTGAGAATGCCAAGCTGTGTAAAAGGGAGAAAGAATTGCCAAAATGTTTTTGACCAGAAAAGCAAAGAATATTTTGGACTGTTACAGCATGTTTTTAAAATCCTAAATTCCTTAAGGGAGACTCCTAGTTTTTATTTGAAGTTTTTAAATGTAATTACTCAAAAGCTAAATATGGTTCATTTATCCAGAAAAACTGTCCTCCAGTTTTCAATGAGGTGCATTTTTCTTAATTGCATTTGAATTTATCTGAAAGTATTCCTCCTCCAATTCTTTCCACTTGCCTGCAAACTGAAGAACTCGGTATTCATTCAGCTCTACAATTTGTTTCTTCTGGAGGCCTAATTCTGAGCCACAAAACTCAAACCCCAGCTTCCTTGCCCAAAACTCAAGGCTCTTTGATAACAAAACACCTCCAGCTTTGTTAAATAAGGAGTCCTGTTATTCCATCAGTCTTTCAAGAGAAATCCCTCCTGAGGTCTCCACTCTTTGCTGCAGACACTTCGTAGACATATGTTCATGTACATACACATGTTGTGTACATACAGACGTACACACACTGTATATATATTTTTACAGATAGCCCAAGGTCACCCAGCCTGGGTGCTATGCCAAATAATTCAAACCCAGCTCCTTCTCAGAGCAGAAGTCTGCAATACTGGGGGGAAAAGTTCACAGTGAGCACTGGTGTTTTTGAAGAGTCTTTTTTTATTTCCTTTCCGGCTGCCATTCTAACGAACCTCATGGGGGGAAACCATGCCAGAGGAAGAGGCAAAATGAGGCTACTGAAGTCAAAGAAAGAAAATATAAGACTCTTTGACAGGATGGAAAATAAGGCACAATTAGGGAAGACTTATTGCCTGGAAAATGATAATGGACAGAAAATAACCATTTTTTTTCCTAGTAACATCCACAAGGACCATGCACCGAGGTGTTAAATGCCAGCATTTCAGTTATGTTTTTACTTACTGCCAAAGGCTGAGCCTGCAGCTGCACCTGCAAAAAACAAGAAGTGTGGTCACTGGAAGAAGGATGCTGTTGTCTCTGATACCAACAGAAGATCAAACAGGTGGGACCAAACAGCAATTAATTAGCAGGGGTCTTGCTCATAGTTACATCAGTTTGCTGCAACATCTTAAAAAAGCTGCTTTTGTCAGACCACAGAGACAACAAGACAGAGCCGTCTGGGGTCTTGGTATCTCAAGCCTTTTGCCTGGGGAAGAAAAAACAGCTTGGTCCTGGCTGATAGGTTTTTCTGTTAACCATTTCCTTGATCTACCACTGAGGCCCAGCAAAGGACAAAGCACGCTGAGGTTCACTGTGCTAAGTACAGACTGTAGGGTCTGAACCAGGTTGTTGCAGCCGGGCAGTTCTCAGTGAGTGAGGAGGTTTGAATGCCCTTCTTGCTGCAGCTCTCAATCAGCAGGAGACTGCAAAGCCACTGGTTTCAAGCCTGCCACTCAAGGTATGGGAAGCTTCAGCTTGGCAGGAATATATAGCAGAGGGCCATGGTGGAAGAGGTAGGACCACCAAGAGGAGAGGACTGTGGAGAATGGTCTCTCTTGCAGAGGAAGAGGATGTGAACGGGGAAGGAGGAAGTGACAGAGAGAGTTGGGGGAAAGATAGAAGACTGACAGATGGGAAGAGAGATGAATGGGAGAAAAAAGAGCAGGGGAGAAAAAGAAATAGGAAGAGACATGAGGAACGGAGGGGAGGGAAAGGGAGAGAACAGCATGTCTGTGCCTGTCAACACCAGAAACTCTCCCAGGCTCCTTTGAAATGATGCAGTCGCTTGGTGGTAGCTGACAAGCTCGTTCCTTTTCAAAGAACCTGCTTGTCTACCATCCCTGGCACACACAAAACATTCCTGTCACGGCCTTCGGAGCCTGAATCTCAGCTTTGATCATCTTAAAGCACATAAATCTTTCAAAAAATTTGGGGGGAGGGAGGCAAAAGATTCTCTTTGGTAATGCTCAAAGCTGCTGCTTGAAAGGCTGAAGGGGCTACTGTGGCTCTATGACATTTAAACAAGTCTGCTGATGTGGACCGGACAGAAACCCAGGAGAAACTGGCCCATCTGTGATGTTTCCTGCCACAATTCCCCTGCTCAAACGATGGTGGGTATATATCCTTTATCTCATCTGCGCGCCTTTGCTTCTGTCACTGCGTTGCTACAGCAGGCAATTGGATGAGACTGGAGCTGCGCAGAGGGACTGCAGCTCTCAGCGCCTGCCTGAAACGCCGGTGTACACAGAGTGGGATCCAGAAATCAACCAGGATATCCAGCGTGCTGCGCTCCTGCAGCTGAGCAGCACCATCACTGAGCTCATGGGCTATGTGAAAGCCAATGCTCTATGGGGGCCAAATAATATTTTCTCCAAGGGACAGTAATTTGAAATGCTACAAAGCCACAGACCTACATTTTGGCTCATACTTGTACAGACATAGACAAAGCCATCACTCATCTGCCTCTAGTCAAGAAACCACCTTTGTATCCCCCCATTTCTCTGTGCACCAGGATGCAGATACTCATTTCCCTTCTGAAACACCCTGCAGAGCTACATGCTGATTTGAGAAGGAGAAGGAAGAAGATGAGAGCTTGCTCCCATCCGTGGGTGTTGTGCAGCCCAAGGTGGCAACACAGCCAGGGCTGGCTCCCCGCGGGTTACTTACATGCATTGGGGGACCCGTTGGGGAGAGGCAGGTAGGATCCTGCTCGCCAAGACCTGGAGCGAAAGTTCTTCTTGCACTTGCCGCAGTCCTGCCCCGTGGTGTTGTGCTCACACTCACACTGAAGGCTGCCCTCTTTGAAGGTGCACAGGTTAGCGTGCAGGTTGCATTTACACCTGGAAGAAGACAGGAGAGGAAGTGTCAGGTATTGCTGCGCCTTGTCCTTGCCCCAGCGTAGTGCAATCGGTGTATATGAAAATGTAGCGGTGAAGCTGGGCTGGTTGTCCCTCTACCGTTCCTTCTACAGGTTTTTATCCACCAAACTCTGCTGTTTTCCCAGGGTATCCAGTGCTGAGGTTATGATGCCCAAGGTGGATCTGCAGCCTCTATTCCAAGATGAGAGATACTTTGCTCTCACAATCCAACTGCGGTAGCAGAGACCATTTAATGGTAAGTCAGAGTCTCCATCTGAGACCCCAGTAAAGCGTTGCATACATTTCAGTCTGCTACAGAAATCTGGCTGCTCTGCTCTGATGCAGGCTTTTATTGGAGGCAGAGGGGACAGCTTTGGGCTTTCATATGGAAGAGCACAGATAGCTCTGGTATGACTCAACCTCCTTACCCCTGCGCAGCATGCTAAATTCAGGAGCATTTTCTCCTGTGGGGTGAAGCTACACAACACAAACCCTTTCTGCTACGTGCAGTGCAACCCCAGCCTGCTATGCCCAAATTAATCCAGAGAAAAAGCTGCCATCAGAACCTGCCTTTTAGTCACCGCCTCGTCGGAGAAGGCAACAACGAAAAACACTGGTCAGCAATTCGCAAGCATTAAGAAACTTTTAATGAGCTGTAGGGCAGTATGCAGGGAATAATTATCTTCACGCACAGTAATTCCTGTTGCTCTAACTCGGGAGGTGACTTGTGCAGAGCACAGAGGCTGAGCCCATAATTCACACGTGGCTCTATCGACTCCTAGGACTTAGTTCAGGCCATCAGACAGAGACTACGGGGACCAAACCCTCTCATTTCATTCCAGAAAGTGGATCCCTAGCACAGTGTGATGGTTTTTCACTGCTTTGTCCATGGTGTAGTAATTTACACCCTTACAAGCAGAACCATAATAAGGAAGTAATGCTGTACCTAACGTGAATGGGCAGATGAGTCTGACCAGGCAGTGTTCTGCTTTGTGGGGCTAATTGCACAAGAGACTCAGAGCTGAGGGAAATGAAATGCTTGCAGAGAAGATGAAGGAAACATGGCCTGTTTCTTCTTGTGCTCTATCTGCTCGGGGATAAACAAAGTGGATTAAGCTGGGAGCTGTAAGCGGGGTCCCTTCCCGGCTGCCGACGCTGCGCATGCGCTTGGTGCCTCTCCCCCTCCATTTCAGAGCCCCCACAGAGGCTCCCAGCCGCCGTCCTGATGTGGTGAGCACGCCTTTGCCGTGCTCCCGTTCACGCATGGCTGGACACGCTGACCTCGCTTAGGATTTTTTCTTTCCTCCCTTCCTGGCCTTAATTCTAGCAAACCGCAGTTGGAGCTAAGCGTAAGCTGGATGAGCAGCCTCTCTCCCCATCGTACAGCCCTGCCCGTCTCTGACCAAGCATGGAAGGGAGCTTTGCAGTCTCTAAAAAGGCAGAGGGAAGTGAATCGGGTCTGTGGAGCAGAGGCTGTGACACGCTCAGCATGCTCCATTGGTGTCTGTGTGCTACCAGAGCTGGAGGTGTCGTGTCACGGCCGAAAGCACTTTCAGCCTCCCAGCACCCCTGCTCCATGCGCAGGCTGTGGACCTGAGCAGCCAGGCGAAGGAAGTGGCTTTGGCCATCACCCACACCCGAGGGATGCTGTACTTCAGCCACTTTGTGTCCCCTCTGCCCCCCATGAGGATGGATTTTGGCCGTGCCGTCCCAGCCCTTTGGCAGAGGCGATGCCCAGCCCTCGGCTGCTGCGGAGCCTGGCTCTGAATTATTCAGAGTCCAGCAAACACAGCCTCCTTCTCTCGCTTCAAAATTAGCAAACAGGAGGGGAGGGAGGGGAGCAGGCAAGGGAACAGGTTAAAGCAGGTCAGAGCCTCACCACAACCACATCAGGCTCTGAGTCAGAGCAACTGCTTGGGGGAGCCACAGCTGAGCTCCTCCTGCCCCTGAAAAGGTGCCTGCCTGCTCCTGTGCCAGCAAGCACAGCTTTTCCAGAGAGAAGCCTCACTCCCTAATTGGTGTAAACAAGGAAAATTGAATAAAGAGAAAGCAGAGGCAGCCTCTTGTCCTTCTTGCCTGGGTCACCTATTTCTCACTGCTTAGCCTGTTGCCACTGTGCCAAAGTTTCGTTATCCAAAGGATCGATTTTACCGGGGAATTGCTTTCTGGTTTTGACCTCTGAGGATCATCAATCTAAGCAAAGAACTATAACCCCAGCAAGCTGACCCCACAACACAGCACTTTTCAGACCAATCAATCAGGCTGCATTATTTAATAGCCAACAGCTGGCCCACATTGCCGATCCCATCTTGTTCAAAGGTTTCTGCATCCGGGCCTCCCTGTTGCTTGTGCTTAGCTTTAACCCCCTTCTCTAGGCTTCTCTGCCTCCTCCTCTGGGCCTGCAGCCCAAGGACGCTTGCCCGCTGACGGTCTGTGCTCAGCAGCATTCCCCAGCCAAGATCCAGCTGGTAAAGATGGAAGAAAATGATATTAGCCCAGTCCCCTGGGTGGGAGCTGCTTGCCTCTGCTCATCTTCCTCAGGCATCCAGCCATCTCAGGAAAAGAGAGGATGAAGGGAAAGGTTAGGAGCTGCTTAGCCATGAGGCTTAAAGAGCAGCAGTGGGGCAGACACCTGTGCTCTGTGCCGCAGAAGGCAGTGATGGCCTTTTCAGTCCCATGCTGCTCTGGCTCTGCTCTCCTAGCAGCAAGGTGCAGAGGTGGGGGCTTGGTTTGAGGCAGGGGGCTCAGAAGAGCTGCTAGCTTTTGTCCTCTCCAGCTTGTGGTTCAAGAGCTGCTAGCTTTTCTCCAGCTTGTAGTTCAAGAGTAGCAGTGGTCACAGCAGTTCTTGGTGCCAACATGTGGTGCAGCCACGGTGGGTGACAGTCAAGGGGAGAGCAAATCCAGCAGGAGCCACAGTACCCATGGGCACCCTCGGTGGCCTGGGGACACCCAAGTCCTGCACTGGGCTGTTGGTAGGTGACACACAACTGCTTTTTGCATTAAACACGTGGCTCACTGTGCTTCAGCAGAAGTTGCCAGAGCCAAGCTTGGCCCAACACGTTGCACAACGGGGTATTTATGAGTTTATCCTTAGTGCAGGTCGTTCAGCTGCTGCCTTCCCCTCAAAGTGGTGCAGTGTGGTTGGAGGCTGCCAATGCCTCCACCAGGGAACAAGAAGGTGCTTGAAGAGCCAAGGAAAGTTTACAGGAAAGTATCCTTTTTTTTTTTTTTTTTTTTTTTTTTTTTTTTTTTTGTAGCGGTCGTAAAGAACAGTTCACCGTCCCTGCATTTCTCCAAGTCAGCATCCTGGAGGTCACAGCAGCAAGCGGTTGGAGGCATTCCGGTGCCAAGCCCATGCGAGGGAAGGATGCGGCCCTGTGCAGGCTCTGAGAGGAGGCACAGCCTGCGGGTGAGTGCTGCAAACCCACAGGAGCCACACTGGGAGCGGGACAGCAGCCACCACCCTGAGCTTTCACTCACAATGACTTTTGAAATAACTTTTTAAGGCTTCTTAGCACTTCATTTTTCTTCCAAGGACCCTTAAGGGTTTCACAACCTCTTTTTTGTCCATAACTGCGTTTTGCAGAGCAGGAAATGTAGGCAGAGAAAGACAAAGAACATCTGTTTGTCTTCTTCCCCAGCTCCTTGCTAAAGAGACACTTTTTTGGGCAGCCACTACAGAGGGCCACCACCTTCCTTTCCAAGCCTCCCTCCAGTCCAGCCCATGCCACGATCTCCACCCTGTGATCAAAGGGAGGATGCTGCTGCAGGGCCAGGTGGCCCAGGGACATTGCAGGGTCCCCTCTTGCTGGCTCCCAGGCCACCGGGCTCCTGCTCTCCCCCACCACCGATGCTCTGGGCTGGCAGTGGTGCCCCCCTGCTCCCTTTCTGCTTACCCCAGCTGGCGCTGGGGGGAGGCAGCTCACGGGGAAAGCTGCTAAAGACTGCCATCCAAAGGAAGGATTATGATAGCTTTCCCCTGAATTGTTTGCTCTCACTGTAATTGATGAGACTTTAATGAGTCTCATGGGAAGATGTGTTTGAAGGGAGCTCTTTCCCTTCCATCCCTGAGGAAAATGGTGTTTCAACTGATCTCAGCTCTCGGGGAAACATGAATAACTCTTCCCCCGCCTCTCTCTATTGTTATCCCCAGCCATTACTTGCAGTGTGCTCCGGCAGCTAGCTGGCCACAACTCACCCACTTTTACCTGCTCCTTTGCAACCATCTTGGCAGCTCAGCAAAAGCGTGGAGCCAATCTTTTGGGCAAAGCATAACGGGTGCTGAGCTTGGATTGCTTCTGGCCCATCTGTGCGTGCAGAAGGAAGTGAAAACAGCTCCTAAAGGCCAGACCATGTACAAAGCACTGTCCCTTTGGGGAGGGTGGTCACAGGGCTCACCTTGCTGGGGATCACTCAGGCAGAGGCTGGGCCAGAGCAGGGCTGAAAGGGCCCTGCCAAGCACAGAACGGGGCAAACACAGCTCATTCATCCCAGGAGCGGAGCTGGGAGTGTAACTGAGCTGTGGTTCAGAGGCTGAATGGGGAGGATGAGCCATCTTAATGCGCTGTTCCTTTCAGCGCAAGCCAGGGAGGGAGGCTTCCGGGTGTTGCTGCTTTTTGCAGAGCCAAAAAACTGAGAAAAAAAAAAAGCTCCTTGGGTTAGGTCAGAGGGACATGTTGTGAGTGGTTGCTTTTCCTTGTGGGTTTTTGCTTTTGGTTGTGTGGTGGGGACTGATGAGTCCTCCCGGCGGGGAGGAGCCCTGCTCACTGCCCTTCGAAATGATTTGAGGTTTGGGTTACAAAGAGGAGACAATTTAAAAGATGCCAAAGTGGAGAGCATGCTAGCTGGCTGCTCCCATTCGAGAGGCTATTTATTTTAAATAAGTTGACACTTACCAGCTGTCAAGATCCTGCTGACTGGTGGAACATTATTTACATTCAAAGCTGTCTTAAAAAGCAAACGCGAACCCAAGCTTCCCCATCAGGGGGTCAGGCAACAGAAGGGAGGAAGGGTGAAGAGGACATCACTCGGATACATGAACACAAATATTTGCAGAGTAATGTGTATAAATGCTCTTGGTCTTTCTCCTGGAATGCAATAATGCCTGCAATTGAGTTCATTGGCCAAATTGAATTTGGGCTCCTGTAGAAGTCTCTTTATATTAAGTGCTTTAACATACATCACCTTCTCAGTCTATCGATGAAATTCTATTATCTGCTCAGGGCCGGACGCAGCTCGGCAACAAAATCGGGGGGGAAATAAAAATCTTCACAAAACTAAGCCAGGAGCTGGTAATAGGACCTTGGGCATCTGTCTCCAGCTATTGACAAAGTGTCACAAATATCTTGGTGAGGGGGGAGCTCTCTGGGTTTCTCCCTAACTGAATCCCTTCCCCTCCATCCTGCTGCAGTGGAGGTAAAACTCTTCACAAGACTCAAGGAAAGCCAAGCAAACAGTTGCTATGCATTAACTTAATTTAACTATATGACCAAGAGCAAGATTTTGCTTGAACTGAAGCTAATTCCAGCCTGGGTGAGTGCCAGGGAAATTCATCCTTCCAGCTCTTGGGGGCTGCCCAGCATGGAGGCGAGGATGGGCTGAGGACCGCGCTGGCGCAGACTTGGCCGTCCTTGACACGAGGATGCCATTACCTCCTGGGACCCGACGCCTGGCTGCCAGGAGCTGCAGGGACAGGCATGGGCTGTCCTTGTCCTGGTTTTCATGGTCTTCCTGAAGCTGCTGAGCATGGACGGAGGCTGGCTGGGAGCTGCAGACATGCTGGGCCGGTTCACAGGGGATGTTTGGGTGGGCCTGTGGCTTGTTTTGGGGTCATGCTCCTGAAAATGGAGCTGGGCATGCTCAGCTCTGGAAAATCCTTGCTCTCACCGATCATTGATCTGAGATCCCTGTGTGTCCACTTTCTGTAATGCAGCAGTCATGCAGCCACCAGGTCACACCCTGTCCTCACGGAAAGATACTCAATGTGGGCATCAGTCATTATGCAAATAAGCGTCTCTCCAGAAGACTGCTCAACAAATTTGTGTTTTTCCTTCCTTTTAGAGACGGTCTTGAGGGACAAGTCAAGCTTGCAAACCTCTGTGGCTAGATGCTCTCCAACAAATTCATCAAGGTTGATGAGAATGAGGAACTTCCAAGCAGGGCACAGCAGCCTGGGGACAGGCACCCTCAGCTCAAGCTGAGCTGTGACCACAGAGGGAAGCAGGCTGATTGAACTGCACTGCTTTGGAGGACAGAAGCACGAGGCAGCCTCTGGGCTGAGCAGGAACTGTTCATCTTTAACAGCAAAACAGCATCGAGCATCACTGCATCTCCACAGAGCTGCTGAGAAGGCAGAAAAGAGTACGGTGTGTGGGCACCACTGACAGCTAACCAGCTCGATTTATTGGCGGAGGTGCTTTGGGGGATAGCTGTGATCCTCCAGGGCTGGAGTGCCTGATCCCAGCCGTTGATGCCAAGATAAAGGGCCAGGTGAATTCGTTCTGCTCCACCAGCACAACCTCGCTTCTCCCACTCATGCGGAGAGCAAAGCTTCCCGGAGCGCATCTGCAAGCACAGCATCGGGACTGCAAGAGGGGAAAGCAGGGGAGACCAGAGGGCTTTTCCCTTCCGCTCATCTGTGAGAGCAAAAAAGATGCCAATGAAACCCTAAGAAAAGCAGTCGGTGAAGGGAGTGAAAGAAATACCATTACAAAACTGGAAACCTCATCTTGTTGGTGCCTCTTTGACCTGAGCAAATCCCAGAGGTGAGGCACTTCTGCACGGAGCTGCCCAGTGATGAGTATCTCTCCCTTCTCCTGCCTTTTTCTGGGGATGCTCATCACCAGCAGGACAGATGGACAGAGCATGCATTGGAGCAGAGGAGGGCGAAGGAGAAAAATCTTAATAATCAGCCTAAAATTGATTCACTTCTGCTCAATCTGATTTCTCCTAACTGGATCCATGTGTCCTGGCCATGGCACATTAACTTCAATTATGGCTTATTAATGTCTCTGTGATGGAGCGTGCCCTGCTGAGCACTGCGGTGACTGACATTATGAAGGGGAAAAAATTACTCCGAAGAGACGTGGCGTGTAATGGAAACAGAACCGGCGGCTTTCATCACACCGTCCGCCAGACCTGGCAGCCAGGAAAAGCTCATTCACCTCCTCTCAAGAAGATGACCGAGCTCATTGCTGCACCAAGTGGAAAACCGAGCAGTGAACTGAGATCTGTGGGGAAAAGTCTCTTTGCTTCCCCTCCCCACCACTCCTGGCACATGCACAAGCATACAGGCCAAGGGCTTGCTTGTGTCTATTCCTGTCTTGACTCCTCTCTATCTCCAGTTACTCTGCAGATCAATAGGGACAGGATGTAAGGAAAAAAAATTAGATACCAAGAAGAAGAAAGACAGTAAAAATAAACTCATCCCTGGACAAAGAAAAGGACCTGGCTGAGGTTACAGGAGATGCAGATGGAGCAGGTAGAGGAGGCCCTGAAGCATCAGCCCACTGCACCAGCATCCAGCCATGACCCTCAGGATCCACCAGACCCTCTGGAGATCCTGCCAAGCTTGAGCCCCCTCTGATCCAGCCTACAGGAGGGGGAGAAGGCAGCAAAGTCCTTCCCCTTCTCCCCACGTCCTTTGCTCCTTCTCTCTCTGCTTTTCTGCCAAGCCCTGAAAGGTTGTGATGAGGCGTTATCCTTGGTGAAAAGCAGAGGGGTGAAGGAAGGGATCCCAGGCTGGCCCAGGGGATCAGAGAAACCCCACTGGACCCTCCAGCTGGGGCTGCAGCATGAGGAACCCCCCGAGGCTCGTGGTCGGCTCTGAGAGCAATGACTTTTGCTCTTTCCTTGACTGTGAACTTCAACTGGAAATGAACCACCACCAGCCCCTCATCACCCTGCAGGCACTGACAGCTGTCTGCCCAAATCCTGCTGCTGTGCAGGGGCACAAGTGATGCTACACGTTGCTCCTCCAATGCCATGAGCCATGACCATGCCCTGCTCCTCCGCTGCCACTCACTGCAGCCGAGCACGGCTCCTCCGCCGGCCCTGGGCTGCTTGCATCTCCCGGTCACTGGCTCCTCTGCTCTCCAGCTGGGATTTTCTGGTTGCTTTTTGCCTTTGAGCCTTTATTTCTTCATAATCATCTTCCCTCTCATTTTCTGTGACCCCTGTGGTGAATCCCTAACAACACACCCCATTTTATCTGCACACTCTCTTCCCATTGCTCATATGCGGGCTGCGCTCGTGTGCTGCAAGAGGCATCGCACGTCCCCAGCCCTCCCCGCTCTGCCTCAGCCCTTCCCTGAGTAGCTCACATTGATTTCTCCTCTCTTCCTCTCTCTAACCCACCCCTTGTTGAGCCACACGGAAGATTTAATTTGGTTTTAGTCCCTGCACTGTAACTGGCTTTGCTTACAGCTCGAATTAGATTGCTTTCCTGCAAAAAACCTCTGCTTGCTGGGACTGGAATAATCACAGGAGCAGAGTGAATTCACACAAAGCTTCTCCACCTCACACACCACTTATCCACAGCTCCTCAGTCGCTCGCCCCTCGGTGCTGGGGAAGTCAGCCCAGAACAGGCATCGACTCCTTCCCCGTCTGCCTGTCCAGGAGGAGCGATCCCCTCTCCCGGGAGCCTGCAGCAAGCCCGGAGAGCCTTAACCGGGGGCAAGCTGGGTCTTGCTATAGCTCAGCACTTGGAGTTTGGGCCAGAAGCAGCCGATTTAGAGTTTTCTTTGTCCCCAGCCAAGGAAAGCCCTCTCCTCCCAGAGGCCCTGCTGCATTGGCAGTGGAGGTGAGCAGGAGCCGTTGCTCTGCAGCAGCCGTGGGCAGCTGGCCACGCGGGCGGTGTGCCAGCGCCGAAGGGAGGCCTCCAAAAAGCAGCCGGCAAACCCGAACCCCTCTCGGTCTGGCCCCAGCAAAAATGCAGCATTGCAGCTCCCACTGGACGCCTGCGGTCTGAGCG
Organism: Nettapus auritus; assembly: GCA_011076525.1. Taxonomy (NCBI): domain Eukaryota; kingdom Metazoa; phylum Chordata; class Aves; order Anseriformes; family Anatidae; genus Nettapus; species Nettapus auritus. The sequence continues at coordinate 7,049,979 of CM021781.1, read as the reverse complement.
TCTTCACCACTGCTGTCCCAGGGCTGCGGGTGGCTGTGGAGTCTCTGATGTCTCATAGAGGTTGGGTCGCCCCCTCCCCTTCTTTCCTCCCCTGCTCAGTTTGCCACTTTTCACAAATTCTGTAGGGGTTTTCTCTCAAAGCAATCTCTGCTGTTGCTATTATATGGTATTAAATTTGGCCAGTGAGTTCAGAAGATGATGGGGCTTGGGGGCAGGGGGGGAAGGAAGACAACTGACAGCCAGCAAGATGCTGAGTTATGGAGGATCTCACCAGCACAGCCAGGAACTAAAAATGCTGAAGGGGCACATCCTGCCCAAGGCACGTAGAAAATGTAAAGGGCTCTGCAGAGACAGACATCCATGTGTCACCAGCACCAACAGCTGCTACACCATATACTTACAGCTCTATTCTACCATGTACCTTAAAGCATCAAGCATCCCAGAGGCACTGTGTGTATGGTAATAAGGCCTTGGTTACCTGCACAGCACTCAGAGTTTTATCTGTGCTTGGAAGCCAAAGGTCATTGCACAAGGGCATCAAATATTTAATCAATTACCACTTTATGAACTGGAAACTCTGCATCCCTGTTACAAACCTGAGGTCTAACCGGTCCTAATGAACTGGCACAGCACCTCCACCCCTCCCTGCCGACAGACCCTGTCAGCCGGAGCTTTGGCTGTGAGCTGGTTAGTGCAGTCATGCCACTGCTGTCACCAACACCAAGGAGTTGCACTGTTCAAATGAGAGGGAAGGCGATGCACTGGCCTTTTTCCCCTTCTTTATCTGCTTTCCCTTCCTTTCACTCTCTGCTCTGCTATTTTGCCCCATCCTGAGCTGCTCCAAGGAATGGATAGTTAGCACGCAGAGGAATACAGGCCAGGAGAGGCGGCTGCTCGTCCCTGCCTGTAACTGCTCTGCAAAAGCAGCCGAATCCGCTCCCAGCACCCTGCTGCCCTTCTCACCACCCCCTGCCAAAAGAAAGGGCTCTTCCATCCCACTGCTGCCGCTTCCTTTCCCTTGGAGCGCAGTCAAAGCCAGCCTCAGTGGCACCTGCAAAACAGTTTTGCTTGCAAGTCTCAGAAGCAAGCAGTTTGGAAACGATACAAACGGGTCCTCTGTCGCTGTGGTGATCCTTGTTAGCAGGGGTGGGTGATGGGGAGATTTTTCCCCTCTCGCCTCTAAGTCTCACACAAGCTGAATCCACAAGCTGGATGGGAAATTAGCCATCTCGGCATTTTTCCACCTTACTTTGCTTTTTCGGCTGATGTCATAACATAACATATGGCATTGTACAGAGAAATGAAAAACAAAAACCAGGAGAAACAAACCCCCTCCTGCCTTCCTCTGCCCCAGATCTGTCGCTGGGTTTAGCCTCACCCCAAAACTCTTTGGTCTGAGACAGGGCTGCTCTGGGGGTACGGGGCTGAGCCAGGATGACCCATACTGCTTGTACCACCCATGGGAGGGAATGTAATGGGGAGAGCTTTGTTCCTCACCTCCAGATCCACTAAACGACCCCTGAGATATCTGGGCAGAGACTGCAGATATTTGCACAGCTGGGGACAGGGTGAACGGGGGACAGAGGGGAACAGGAATCTGGGAGGGAAATGAGACCTGATTGTCCTTCCCTGTACCACACTGGGAAAGACACAACCCTTCTTGGACACCCCCATGGTAGCCTTGGAGGTGCCTGAGCCATTCCCTGCAAGGTCACATCTGTTTTGTTACCAGTGCTGCCTCATTTGGATGAGAGGGTCTTAGAGGAAGAAACACTGATAATCTCATCAGTTGACATTGACACTGATGGCTCAGTTTTCAAGCAGTAACCCTCTTCTCATCCCTCTGAGAAGAGCTACCCAAAGAAACACAGCGGCCGTTACCTGCCAGTGACTTCAATGTTGGAGACGGCATAGAAGTACTTGTACAGGTTCTCCCTCTGCACGTAGGTGCCCCCCAGGGCTGGCCTCAGCAGCCTCATCCTCAGGTCAGTCACGGTGAAGAAGTCCTTGAGCCCTTTGGCGCTCTCCAGCCGGGTGTACAAGTTGTCCATGTTCTTGAGGTCGGGGCCAGCAAAGATGGCAAAGCGGTCCCTCACCTCGAACCGGACAGTCTTCTCCTTTTTGGATCCCACCCAGCGGGAATACTCCTCCGTGCAGAGGACCCTGTTGGCACTGGTGGTGGAGAGATCCCGGACCCTCCGTGCTGGCATGCTGAAGGCCTCCATGCAGTCATCTGCATAATACTGGTACGGGTGCCAAGTCCTCCCGTTGTCCAGCGATTTCTCCAGCATCATGATGGTGGGCCGGCCATACTCAAAGGTTATCACGATGTCGTCCGTCAGCTCGATACTCTTGTTCCAGGACAGCGTGATGTTGGCCAGCAGTGGCTCTGGGTACCGGCGCCATGTCACGCTCTGCCAGTACGTGGCCAGCCCTTCGTCCTCACTGTCGAACATGAGCTTGGGTGGGTGGGCCAGGTCGGGGTTGGAGGCATCGCACTCATCGCTGCACAGGTACGGGTTCTCCTGGAACAACAACAACCATCACGAGAGAAGAAGGCAATGCCTGGGCACCTTGTGGGCCACGCAGGGGTGACCGAGCTTGCAGCCGGACCCTGCTTGCCCCCTTTCCTGTTTTTTTTTGCTGCTTTTGTCAAAATGTTAACCGCTCAGCTGAGCTGGAGTGTGCTGGGGGCCTGGCTCTGCATGATGCCATTTCTGAGAATGAGTTTAAGACAAAAATATGTAGCTTTGCCATTGCCATAAGAATAGCTGAGTTGTTTCCTCTGAAAGGCCCTTTGGGAAAGGGCCTTCAATTTGGCACAGGGGCAATTTTCATAGAAAGCATTTTCCCTGAGACCGTCTCTGAGAAACTTCACTTCAGCTTGGCCGAGTTACAAGCCCGTGGAAAGCCACATTCACGCCTGCTCGCTCACAGGAAGGGAATGGCTCAGTCCCCAGACACAGCCACACCAGGCATGTCCGTGCCTCCGCCGGCTCCTGACACTGCCAAGGCCAGTGAGACACCGTTCCACAGGCTCTCTGAGCGGGGCCCAGCACTGCTGTATGGGGAAAGCCCCGTTTCCCTGTGCCCTGAGCTGGGACGGGACTGGAATGTAGGGCAGAGAACAGAGATTTGTGCTTGTGGTGTCTCTGCTGAACGCCTCAGGCCACCCCAGGACAGTATGCTGGCCTTGGGGACAAATGATGCACGCACGCTCTGGGCTGCACCCAGTCAGCCTGATGCAATAACTACTTCTGGTGACTTTTCAGCTCAATAACGGGGTTATCTGAGCTGATGGGTGCATTGCTTATGTGTGTGCATGTTAAAGCCCTTCATTACAAGCTGGGGTTTCTCCTGCCCTGCAGCCCCTGTCTGCAGGACGGAGTGTTGTGGGTCAGGCCTGCCTTGGGGATGATGCGGGGATGTGCTATAGCAGGTATACTTTTCAGATTTTGACCCCTGAGAAGTCCTGCATGACACCATGCTGCAAATCTTTGTTGTATGCATAGTGTCTCTTTGCCTCATACTGTCACTCTACCTCCCAGAACCCAAACCCAGAGGATGGGGAGGGAGAGGGTCTGGTATGGCATCAGGCTCAGCTGTGGCCGGACCCCTTGTCCCAGAGGCAGAGCCACCTGGCACCGAGGAGGTGATGAGAGGAGGTGATAAAGCAGCTGAAGCTGCTCAGGGCTGATGTCTGGAGGTGAGCAGCCTGCAGGGGTGTGAGGTCTGGCCGTCCTGAGCACAGCAGTAAGGTAAGACCCAGAGTCGTTCTATGGTTTTGTTTTTGAATGCTTTGTGCACGGTCTGGAGCGAAGGGTGCTGCATGCAGGAGCTGTGCTGATGATGGTACCAGAGGTTTAAACCCTGTGAGGTGCAGCAGGGGCTGTGGCAGGTTGGCTGTGTCTTGGGGCTGGGACATCCCTGGTGCTGTGAGCAGGGGGAAGCCTGGGGAGAGGCTGCTCATGTGTCTGTAGCACTGATCCTGTGCCAGGGGCTTACTCTGACCTGCAAATCCATTGGAAGTACTTGTGGTCTGATTTATGGTGCCCTATGAACACCCTGGGCAAGGCAGAGGAGGGGAGACCCAGCTCCCACAAATGGTACTCACAGGTGCAATGTGGGGACTGGGGCTGTGCCTTGGATGTGGATGCTGATGTATAATGTGAGGTACTTTGGAAAATCTGGGGTTTGCTATTTCTAGTTGGACTACCACACCCACTAGGAACTGCCTAGGGCTGCCTCCTCTCTGCATCTGTAAAATGGGCTTTTTTGCCTCCCCATGGCTCAGAGGCATGCTGGGTACAAGCGAGCGGAGGCCACAGCGCCGAGAAGCCTAGAAAAGCTCCTGAGGGCATAAATAATTCTGTCTTCTGAGCAGCATTTGGATAGTGTGCTGTAAGTAAGGCAGCTCCACGAGCAAAAACAGCAAGCAGCTGATCTGTACGTGAGCACCAGGCTGCTCTGCAAGGGATGAAGCGGTGGCTGTGGGGAGGGGGGGCTCCTGTAAATAAAGCGTGCCTTGCTGCATGCGTGCACTAAGCTGCCAGGGAAAGCAGCAGAAACCAGGAGGTGAAAAGCAACAAAACTCATACTGTTTCTAACATGAGCTCAACTTCCTGACATGACCCCAACTGCAGCAACGTGCGGCTTTTGCTGTCTCCTGTGTGTGCAGGGAGAGGAAGGGGCCGTGGTGGGGGCTGCTGAGCCCTGGTGCGCAGCATGCACATCCCCCTGAGCAGGGAGGGCGCTGGATGGATGCTTTGGTGGGTGTTTGGTTATTTTTCACCTGCAGCTGTACCAACTGAATGAGGGATGTGGATGATGTGCTCAGTCCTGAATGGGTGGGTCAGACTGTGGGGTGAGGGCACCTGCCTGGTGCTCCCTTCCCAAAGAAAGATGTCCTGAGCAAGGGGAGATGCCAGCTGGGGTGCTGGGGGGCCTCTCCTGCTGCAGCGTGCCACACTGGAGCAGGGATTAAAAAAAAATAAGGTATTGACATATTTAATATGCTCTCCTGACTCGTCACGTTCAGAGGAATTGTTTACCTCTGCTAATGAGACACAGCTTCCTGCTGGGGGATGTAGCTGCCTCTTAGCACAGCTTTACAGTGGCGGCTGATGGAAGAGGATGAAAAATCCCCATCAGCTGAAGCTATGGGGGCTTTGAGTGCATTTTCCTGTGCTGAGGCAACATATTGTCTTGCAGTATGGTTCTGCTGCAAATGCGGTCGTACAAATGGCTTAATAGGACAACCCTGAAAAGGCCATCCTGGAGCTGTGTTTTCATGTCTCATGTCTGAAGAAAGGCACAGCAGTGCGGCGTTGTGGTGTGGGGCTGGTAGGGGGACCCATCTGCGGGGCAGAGCAGAAAGCTCCCCAATAAACTCCTCAGAGCAGCTCTGTGCAAGTTCGAGTCTGCGTGCAAGTTGCTGTTCTGGTAGGAGTGCCCTTGCTGGAGTGGCTTCCTTTCATTGCATGCAGAAAGCATCAGGGCTGCCAAAGCACCCAAGCAGGTAGGAGATGAATCTCCACTGAGTATTTGCTGAGTGAGTTGTCCCCGGGGTGTTCGTGCTGACCAGGCTCATCCTCAGGGCTAGGGATGATGCTTCTGTCACGGCTGGTTTTGGAGGCTTCCTTAACCAGCAGCTGAACTACAGGAGGGAAGAACTTTGCAACCAAACCATAACAATAAAACACTACAGTGGGGATGTGTGAGAGCGGCACCTGCAGCAGTAAAGGGTGGCCGAGGTGGGAGAGATTTCCCAGAAACACTGAGGGGAAGCAGCCAAGTCTGACAAATTCAAGTCCCCTCCTGGTGTCCCGCTTGCAGGGATGGATGGAGCTGGCCCAGCACCATGGCCAGGCGTGCCTCCTGGTGCGGGCTGGCAGGCTGAGAGCAGGAGGAAGCAGGGCCAAAACCCTGCCCATCTCCCATATGCCTGTCCCAGGGATTAGGGAACTGGAGGAGCATGATCACTGCTGGCTCCTTTACCCCCAAACCTGTAAACGTGCACAGCTCAGCAAGCCCAAGGATGTCTTTAAGCATCCCGATGCTCTGAAGTCGCATATGGCCTGAGATCTGCTGAGTTTTAACAGGGCAAATGTGAAAATAACCTCTAAGTGACAGCGCTGAAAGGTGGGCAAGAGCCTCAAAAGCCACCAAGTGAGTCACGTCACTACGGCTTCCTCTGCTAAAATGAAATGTTCCTTTTTGGTTTTGGGCTTATTGAAATGTCCTTCCTCCTTGGGATGCTCAATGCGTTTGCTGCCGGTGGGGTGGTTTGAAGTCAGCCGGGAGGGCAGGGGGGAGCGGAAACAGATGGCCACTCTTTGGCTGCTCCCTTGGTCCTGGTAAGATCAGTTATAGCACTGTTGAAACAATTCCAGGTATTATTTTAGAGTCTGGTTTCCTTATCCAAGCCATGTGTCCTCCAAAGAATCTGTCCAAAGTCTCAAGATATTTACGTCTTCAATCTAAAAGTCAGAATGCATTAGCCAGGGAAACTTGGTCTCAGGGAGCTTAAAATAAAACAGTTCACTTAGTCTCATGCTATTAAATCAGTCGTGAGTGTCCTCATGGCAACTAAATGTTGCGGCTCTCCGGCATGCTCTTCTGGTTGCTCTTTTCTTGCGGGCGCACCAAAAAGCGAGCCCAAACTCAGCCCAAAAGGGGAAAGCCCTGGGGCAAGTGGCAAAATCCTAGCTGAGGACAAGTTGTCATAATAAATGACATCACAGCAAGACTGTGCATGGGGCAAATGTCCCTGAGAGGGTGTTGTGCCTGGAAATGTCCCATGCTGGTGTTTGCAGATGCACCCTTGCGTTTCACCTCTCGGTGCTCAGCAGAAATACTGCACAAGGGTGCTTCTGCAGGTGACAGAGAAGGTTTGGTCTTTGAAGGAGGATTTCTTGGGCAGCAAGCTCCGTCTGACAAGGCACAATGACAGGAATCCAGGGTGCTGTAGGTAAACTGCCCCCCGCCTTGCTGGGGGGAGAGGGAACGGGGAAAACAGGCGCACTAAAAGCCCAGTTTCACAAAGCCCAGCTGGTTCCTCGGGCTCTTAATGAGCGCACAAAGTTGTTTTGCTTTTTTTCCTGGCAGATAATGCCATTTTTAAGCCTCATAGCATAAAATTATATATTTTTGTAGGTGAAATTACTTGATTAATCATTAAGCTGTTGAATATTTTAAACAAACTAGACATCTGTTGTGAATGGAGAAAGCTGCACAGAAATAAAACTGCAGCCTTCAGTAGGTCCCCATGCCAAAGGAAAAGCTGGAAAGAAATTACAATCATAGCTGCACAATAGAGAAAAATAATAAAAATATTAGTAATGGTAAAGGAAAAAATAAAGGTTTGAGTGATGGAAAATAAGGGGACAATGTGAAAGTTTGTACTGCTCGGCCAAAGATGTTGACCACTGCTCTCAGAACCCCTGTGAGCTGCTCAGCTGGTGTCTTGGCCTGGGGACCTTGTGGAGCTGTGTTGCTTCCCTGGGTATCTTCTTCCTGGTGAGATCCTATAGCTCAGGTCAAGCTTCTGCTAGAATGCCACCCTGGGATCGATCTGGTTTTAATCCCAATCACAAGAAGAGTGGTGTTACGTCAGTTTGGAGTAGTTTCAGAAATCAAAACTTTGTTTTAGCTGGGGGGAAGAAACCTTGGCTCTTCTGTAGGAAGATTTTTATCCAAGGCGGAAGAAATTAAATGCATTTCTTGGGCACAAAGACTGCTGTTGTGCAGGTTTCTCTTTTGTCCTTCCTTTGGTAGTGTTTTCCCCAAGAACTGGCTCAGACCTTAGATGTTTCCAGGGTGTTCTGCAAGAGCTGGTGATGGGCAGCTGGGTCGCCCCCTCTGCAGCTGCCAGCACTAAAAGCCCTGAGGAACCCAATCCAGCACCCTGCAGACTTTGCAAATGGGACAACTACTTAGCACACAGATTCACCCAGCAGCCAGGAGAAGGCATTGACCCTTGTGTGTCATCAGCAACAACCAGCCCTGACAGACCTGGGGTGCAGGCAGGAGGCAGGGGTGCTGAGGTGGGCAGGGGTGGTGTGGTGCTTCCCCTCCTTCTGCTGGAGTTTATCAGGTTTTGTGAGCAGCACGAGTCATCCAGGGCAAAACAATCCTGTGAAGGATCAGCGTTTCACTGGCCCTTGAGCTGGGTGGTTGCTGGAGGGATTTCAATGAGGAAAAGCAGCACAAAAAGCTCCCTCCAGGGAGCACTGAATGTCACCTCCACCCACCAGGTGACAATCCTCTCCCGGTGCTCGCCCTGCTCCAGACGTCTTAAGGAGCTCTCAGGTGCATCCCAAGGTCTTTCCGCTTCCTGCAGTGCACCCATGACCCTGCCTTGGTTTCCAGCTTAAAGATTAGCTGATTAGGTTCACAAAGTCCCCGCGTTGCCTTGCACAGCAACAAAGCACTCGGGTTCCTCTCAAATTTCCATCAGACCCTGCAAAACAACTGCATTGGCAAAATCCTTGCGTGCACCTGATCCCTCCTTTCCCTGCTACCCTCCCTGCAGGTGTCCTGCAGCTCCCTCCCCTGCACAGCCTGTCTGTCACTGGTAGCACTGGTGCCCACCAGCCCTGAGAACAGGGTCCCCGACATGCGGTGGCCCCGTGGGGCAGCAGATGGCCAGGAGCGATGCTGGAGCATCCCCCGTGGTCACAGCACGGCTCCTGCTGGGGAAGATTTTTGGACAGTGACGGTGACAGCACCTGCTCTGTCCCTGGCTCTCGGCATCCAGACACCTGAAGTTTTATTTTGTGGCTTCTCCCCGTAGAGTGTGGCTTTGGGTTTGTTTCCGCAGGAGGTTGCAGGATAAAACCAGAGGGGTTGTTTCCGTGCATTTGTTTTTCTTTCTCTCCTTTATGCTCAGATGAGTTCCCTGGGTTAATCCCGGGATTAGCGGCCACGCTGCTCCCTGCAGCTGCCAGCCTGTGCCGAGCAGGCAGGATGCGCTCCCCATCCCAGCCCAGGTGACGAGCGGCTCCATCCTCTGACACAGTGAAACTTGCCTTCTGCAACATGAATTGTCACCACACTGTTATGAGTGGATCAGGAGACTTTCCTGGTTTTTGTTTCAATATCTGCTCCAGGAAGCAACTCTGTTTCCTGACCAGAATCCCGTTTACATGGGAGAACAGGCGGGCTTGTCCTAAAGCCATCGCCGGGCATTTTAGCTCTCACTGTTCTTGACCCCAGGGGCCAACCGCTCTGTCTGGAATTATGAAAAGACAAGGTGATTTTATGATCAAAACTAACATTTGTGGGTAATTAAATCTCATGCTTCAGGGCACAAACCATAACCTGCCAGTGGCCAGGATGGGACTCCCAGAGAACTGGAAATAGTTGCTGACAATTAATTTTCAGTCTATTCGTGGGGGCTGGGAGGGATCAGAGGGGTGAAACAACCGTAATTAATTTACAGCGATTATTTCCAACAGCTGGCAAGTGGCATAACTCAGCAGCGGAGATGGCTGGGAGCACGGAAATAATTGAGCAGAAATACCTCTGGAGCGAAGCGCGGGCCGGGTCCCTGCTTGTGCAGGGCCAAGGTCTGCGCCTCCCTCGGCTGCGGGAGCAGCGGTGGCTGAGCCCAGTGCCCCGTGAGCTGGAGGTGGCCCCAGCAGGGACGGGGTTTCTCAGCTCCCTGTGCTGTGTCCTGGTGCTCAGGATCACCGTCCCCAGCTGGGGTGGATGTGGCATTGGCTGTGAAATAGAAGGGATGCTGTGGTTTGGTGTCTGTCCCTGCCACGGGTGGGTTTAGAGGCTATGAGTGGTTTCTCCTGGCCAACTCCTGGTCCAGCTGAGAAGCTGAAGGGTCCCTTGGTCTTGGATGGACCCTGCTCATGTGTCTGCAACAACATGGCAGGAAATCAGGCAGATGGATGCAGAGGGAGATGCAAAGCTGGGGGACACGGGAGGGACACAGGGAGCTGCAGGGTGTGTGACGAGGCCACTCTGAGCTGCCTGAGTTCCTCTTGCAGTGCTCACCCCATCGCTGGTGCCTACGTGCGCTTTTGCCGTGATGTGAGGCTTTGTATCGAATCTGGCAAACATTTCAGAAGTATTTGCCTGCTCTGTTTTGGGATTCTTGGTGTGTTGGCAGGGAGGAGTCCCTGGATGGGGCCACGTTTGCTGCAAAATTGGGCTGTGGGGATGCTGGGGGTGCTCCGAATGTGAAACGCACCTTTTTGGAATGAAACCTTAATAGCTTTCTTCAAGATGTGTGTTTGCCTGTTTCTCCTAAGTGCCACTCAGTGAAGTTACATATACACTGGATAATCCAGAAGCCTGGGAGCTTGGGAACACTCTCAGCAAAGCCCTCGTCCCTGCACCCCGCGGTGTGCCCCGAGCTGGGCACGGAGCCCTGCGCATCGCTTCTCTCTCCGTGCTGACCCTCTGAAGAAATGTTTTTAAGTGGCCCATGCGTGTAGGCAGATTCTGGCAAGGCATCTGTGATTAAGTGGTGGATTATTTAGCAGCTTCACCTCTGCAGGGGAAGGCTGGCTCCGTTTTGGAGGCAGGGAGCTCCGGGGAACGGAGCCTTGCAGGGATGGGGAGCGGTGCGTGGGCTCGCGGGGATGTTTGCTCGCTCCTGTGCCCTTCCCTCACTGCCTCCCTTCCCCCAGCCATCTGCAAGGGGCTCTTATTAGGGCAGAGAAAGCAAAAGGGGAGAAGAACGTCCTCACTAACAAGCTGTTTCCTGTTTATTAGCAGGTAAAGGCAGAGCTGGGATGAATTATTAATAGGGTGGAAATGGGGTCCCTCCACAGATCTGTTGCTAATTCCGGCTCAGCCGAATGTCACTCTTTCTCCCCCCTCCATCTCGCAGTGGTTTGGGGGATTGATTGCTCTCTCCCTTCCTTTCTATTCCTCCCGGATCGGAGATTGTCTGAGCGCAAGGTCACCCCTCTTCACGGGGCGTTAGGACATGCTCTGCCTGCCTGCTGGATTCAGGATACCGTGAGTCAGCAGAACTCGCACCGCTGGCTTCGCCGCACGGCTCTTAGTAAGCGTACGCCCATACGCACTCTGCAAGACATTTCGCTTTTCTTTTTGCCTCTTTCTTTTGGCCTGAAGCAGATACTCATTCACTGAACAGCACGCTGCTCGTTCAAGGCGCTCGCGCTCCCTTGGGCCCATCTCTCTGCAAGAGAGGAGATGCAACCTGTGCTTGGCTGGCTGCTGTTCCCCTTCCCCCTCTCCAGTCTGTTTCTGAATTCGAGAAGCATCTTGTGCATATTTCACCATATTTCGCTCAGCGCTGTGCCCTTCTCCAGGCATAGCCACTCCTGTTGGTCCACCAGCCATGGTGAAACTTCTGGGTGGCTGGGTTGGGGGGTACCAGTGCAACATCCCATCTCCTGGTGGGGAAACTGAGGCAGGGAGAGGTTTAAGGAGCAGGTTCTGGCTTTGCCAGGAGCTTTTGAAGGTCCCAGGTACCTGCAGCTGAGCATCAGAGTAGTGGCTCCTTGACCTGATCTTGATAAGGGTCAAGGAAACCTCAGCTCTTGCCCCATGCTGTCTCTGAAACTTTCCCCATAATCTGCTTGGTACCTCCACAGGGAAAGGGTCTGCACTGATCCCTGTGCCATAGATTGTGCAAGAGTCTGACATCCAGGCAGGAGTCCTCCTCTTTGCAAATGGAGAAGGCAGCTGGTGCCTATCACGCACAAGGACTGATCCCAGTCACCCACACAGCCGGCACTGCTCAGGCACAGACAAAATGGTCCAAAAAAAATCTGGTGACATGACAAACTTTAAGCACCAGGCTGAAATCAGCCCAGTCTAAGGCTGACCTCTCCCAGCAGGACCCCAGCATGGCACTGGCAGGGCTGGTTTCAGAGCAGTGCTTACATTTCCAAAGCCCTGGGGTGGCTGGGCAGCGCAGGGTGCCTTGGAGCAGCAGCCCAGCCTCTGCTGCGGGATCGCCCTGGCCCCAAAATGCATGTGCAGCCCGTCTGGGGTCGATGCGAGGGTTAAGCACCACGTGGAAAATTCCACTCCTAAGCAGATAATCTTGTCTGCGCTGGGGACGTCCACGCATCGTGTGCAGCCTGGCCTCCCATGTAATAATTTTTGAGCAGCTCCTTCGTTCTGAACTGGTAATCCCCCTGATGAGCCGCTGTAACCCCAACCCCTCTCCACTGCCTGGTCTCACCTCCGTGCCAGCCCTGCCGTCGGGGTGGGGCTGTGCTATGCCACTGCTCCTTTTGCCAGTTTGCAGATTAAGGGGTGACCTCGAGGCTGGGATCAGCCAGCGGGATCAGGAGCTGATGAAGCAGGCGCCCCTCGGCCAGCAACTGTGGGCACACGTTCAGGGATGCAGAGGTTTAATCCCATTGACTGCTTTTTAGCTCGCCTCCAAACCTGGACATTCTGTACCCAAGAGCTGCAAGCTTTGCTCTTGCCGGGGCACTTCCCTAAAGCTTGTACACAAATTAAGCTGCCTGGATCCCGCCCCATCCCTTCTCTGCCAGATTAAGCCCCGTGTCTTGCTACAGAAGAGCATCTGCGTGCAGACACGGCCCCTACCAGGAGCAGCGCAGCAGCAGCGACCTGTTTGCTGGACTCAGAGTGCATTATTGATTCAGGACGAAGAAAATGCTTAGGAAGTAGGAAAAGTGTCCTGCTCTCTAAAAGCTTGAGCGCCTCACAAGCTCAATACATGCAGCCTTTGCAGAGAGGCTTGCTATGCTGCTATTAATATTTTATTCTCTTAGAGAGGCCCAGATAGTTTGAATGGGGGAGGGCAGGACTTGGTGCTGGGGAGGAGAGGTGAGTAGAACAGAGGCACTGCTGCAGCCCTCAAATGGGGGTGCAGGTCCCCCAGAGCCTTTACAGGAGGAGGACAGCCTGGTGGTGGACACCCCTGCACACCCCCCCCCCCCCCCCCCCCTATGGGGGACTCCGGCATCCTTTCTCTGCTTTTGCTGTTGCATGCACTTAGGGAAACCAGATTGTGGTAGAAGGGCAGTCTTTCCCACTAAGTGTCAGGGCCTGAAGGAGATCGTATCTATGCTACAGAATACAATACAGATTAAAGATAAGTAAGAGGGACTTCCCTGAATCTCTTAGCTTCATAAATTGCTCACTCTGTGCATGGAGCTGGTGGACGAGTGAGGGCCACAGACTCTGGAGGGGCTGCTCCCCACCAACCCTTTGGAGTCACTGCTCTGTTTTTTTCCACCTGGGTGCTGTCCCCACTGAAGAGCAAAGCTTTTCGTAAGAGCAGTTTGTTCTTTCCCATCTCTTTCAAGGTGGGGGTAAACTTTCTGTTCACTGTACCAATTAAATCTACTTGACAGCTTGATTTCTGGTGCTGAGCGTTTTCCATCAGCGAGTTGAAGTGATTCTTGTTAGCAGAGCAATATCCCACTTTGCAACAAGATGAATCCCGAACCAGGCATTTAAGGAAATTGCCACGGACTGTGAGTGGAAATCCCGTTTGCTCAGCACTCTCTAATTTAAAACCGAGCTGTATTCTCTCATTTTCTGTAAAGCCTCTGCTTTTATAACGCCGAGATCCTGCTGCACTAGAGTAGCCTCTGTGGTAGGAGAGTGGTGGCGTGCAATTTGCTGAGCAGCTAAGAACATGCAATGCGAGGGTCTGGCCCCAAGGACAGGGAGCCACCGGTCTTGACTTTGGATGGTGTTTTCTGCAGCAGCCCTAGTGCTGAGAAGAGATTAATGGGGGGAAATATATCCAGAAGACCCCAGCTCTTTCCCCCCATGCTGGCAAGCAATGCTGCAAGGGATGCATTAGGTGAATTAGGAAACCTTCATCCTGATGCAAATGGCATCAAGTTGGCTTTTCCAGGCACTCCTCAAAGGACAGGGGAGGCTTTTCCAGGTGTTACATCTGTTCTGGAGGGTTGATGGGGGAGCAGGGCTGTTAGCACTTCACAGATGTGGAAAGAAAGATGAGGCTTTCTGTCCCTGGCTGAGTTGTCAGGGGCATTTTGACAGCTGAGAGTGGGCTTCTTGTGCTGCTGGATGTTGGCGTAAAGGCAATGGAATTGTCCCCAGTGCCACGTAGCTCCTGCCAGGAAGGGCAACGGGGAGCTCTGGCACCCAGTCCCCTGCTACGGCCAAGGCTGGGGCTGCAATCAGCTGTGGGTACTGCTGATTCATTCAAGGAGGGAGAGCATCCCCTCTTCTTGGAAAGGATTTGACTCAGGTATGGGCTCTGCTCAGCCCAAAGGCTGGCCTTGAGTCTCAGTGGTCTCAAGGATGAGGACTCCTTGTACTTTGCCCCCCAAGCTGGGGAAGGTCTGCATATCTTGTCACTGCCTGGGGTACCAGCAGGGATGAATCCATCCTTTAACCACCAGGTCAGGCTGCATCTCTACAAATGCCTTTGGAAGAGCATCTGTGAAGCAATTCAATTCTTTCTTTAAAAACTTTGACTTTAGTTTTAATCTCCCCCAGACCCACAGTCATCTGTTTGTACCTAAACAAGGGTGTGAAGATGCTGCCAGGTGGAGCAGCATGTGACACAGGCTAAGAACCTAGGGAAAAGGATTTCTTTGCCCAAAAGTTTGTCTGCTTTTTCCTACACTAGCAGCCGGTCTCAGAAGAGAAATCGCTCTAGCACAAGCCTTATAAACCCATGCCATTCAGAAAGTTTAGCTAAGAATTAAACTAAACATCAAATTTGGCTGAATGCGTAATGAATAAATAAAGCCTCTTCCTTTCATGTACCCGTGCCAAAATCAACAAGCTCTATTAGCTGATGAAACAATGCTGACGCTAAATAAAAATACCCCTGACCCATCAATATGGGCTAAGAGCTCGGCCCTGCATCAAAGAGCATTGTCTGAACAAGAAATACTGTCTCGACACCTCCGGAAAAAAAAAAGCTCCGATCCCGAGGGCTGTAGGCAGCTCTCGACAGGGTGTTAAAGAGCAGCAGAACCACCGTGGTGGCCGCTGCCTCGCAGGCAGCCAGCTCCCAACACCTCTGCTCATTCCCACCTCACCTTTGCTGTAAGGATTTGGAAACCCAGTGAGCCTCCAGCTCCTTTGGAACAGGGAACGTGGTGGTGATGTTTGCTCGCTCCCCGCCACCTGCCCTGTAGGTAAACTGCCCACAAAACCTGTGGGTTATTTTTAATCAGGTGTGTGAAGTGCCAAAGCTTGACACTGAAATTCTCCAAAGACCCTGCTCGGTATCAAAGAGGTGCTTCAGCAATGGGGAACATCTCAGCACTGGGGCTGGGCCACCTTCCTGCAATGCGCCTGCATCCCCTGCGTGCCCGTGGCTCCCAGCTTGGACCCCTCTGGGCAGCACCTCCCATTTGAAATCTGGTTTGAAATCTGTGTTTTGTTGCTTTGTGGTCTTTGAAGTTTTCCCCCTCCCCTCGGCAGCCTCGGTTAAAAGCCCCATTCCCTATTGTTCCCTGTTAGTCTCCGGTCGCGCCTTCAGATCGTTCAGGCTTTTATTTGCTCATCCATCTGTTTTCCTGCTCCCCCCTGCCCTGCCAGAAGGGAAAGTACAATTCATTTTTCAGGTAACCCTGCCAGAAGGGCACTGACATGGATAGGAGATGGCTCGAGAGCTGTGGAAAAAAAGCAAAAACTTGGGACTTTAATAGGCAGCAAAACGCTGCACAGCCAGAACGGAGCAACCAGATGTGACTAGAAATTGCTGTAAAACTGAGAAAAGACAATCCTCCCAATAATTCCTGCAATCCCCCAGGCACCTCCTTCTGCAGAACTCTGAGGGCTGCTGTGAGTTGGTAAAACTGTTGTTTGTGTGCAATCCTTTGGGCTGTGCAAAGCCTCTGGGGCACGGGCGCAGCCTCGAAGGTCAGAGCCTCGCAGGAGGTGCTTGTGGGGTCCTGGCCCTGCTGCCAGCACCTGAGCAGGGCTCTGAGCCTGTCTCCAGTGATGCCATGTGCAGGAACATGGCCCACCTCCAGCACCCAGGGACGTCTGTGTGTCTAACTTTGATTTCAGTTGTCTGAGCAGCGCAGGCGTCCTGCCGGGCTGTGCTTAATTCTTAGTAATGTTAGCTTAACTTCACGGGCAGTACCCTGCTGTTTTGAAAGACACCTAAGAAAGCAATATTGCCACAGTAAGAACCTCGCTGTTGGGAAGCTGGGCTCGTTTGAGAACCTACCTGTTACGTGAAAATAATTAAAACCTGAAGAGAAAGGATAAGGGGACAGGGAAAGGCATTGGGGCGGGCTGGCAGCGAGGGGTGGAAACCCACCACCGACCCGCTGGGTCTGCGCAAGCTGCGACCTTCCCCTGGCAGCAAGGACCAGGCTCTGAGGTCTCAATGATCGGCGGGCAGCGGCATTGATTTTTGTCCAGCGCTTCCCCTGCGCAGGGCTAGCACAAGTCCGCTCACATCCGCTGCGGACGCTGCATGCCTCTCTGCATGTCAATAGGTGTCAAGTCACCACCCAGGGCCCGTGATGGAGAGGCCGTTTCTTGCTGATTCCACCTTACACCAACTGTAAGGGGATGCTCAGCAGTAAGCGGCCGTGTGCCCTTCTCCGTGACAAGGGCCCTGAAAATGCACCTTGACGGCTTCCACGCGCACAAGTCCTGAGGCACGGATTTCACCCGGCTTCCTGTTCTGAGTGCTAAATGCTGGTGGGCTCGGCCGTGCTGGAGTTCAATGGCTTCATTTTAGAAGCTCTAATCCTCTGGAGAGGGCAGCACTGGTGTGAGATGTGGTAGACGAGGCAATAAATAAGGTGGGATTTCATAAACCTATCCAAAAAAAAAAAAAAAAAATCTGAAAAATAACGTGCAGCGTATTGCCTCTGTTTTGAGCTCGTGTCTCTGCCAGGGAATTTATCAGGGATTTTGCTGGGGATGACTGTTTCTGTGCTGCCAGACAAAGGCTGGGCTGGGCGTGCTCCCGCCGGGGTCAGGCAGGGACGGGAAGGCAAATCCATGTTCTGCATTTGTGCAACGCTCATTCAGGGACGTACGCGGTGTTTGCAAGTGTTACAGCACATGGCAGGCGTACGCTACGGGGAAACGCTGCTGATGCCCAGAATAGAAAGATTTTAGCTCAGTATTGACTGAAGCAAGAGACGCAGAGAGCTGATTTCTGTTGGTATCTTTTACTTCCTCAGAGGGCAGTGGAGCCAGAGCCCAGCGTACCGTCAGCCAGGGAGCATTTGCAAATAGCAGCCGTGAATTTAGCAGAATGCAATCTGTTGTTCACCTTCTAATCCTTCTGCAGCCAGCCAGATAAATGGGAATCCAGAGCGCCTTATCAATAGTTAACTGTTTTATTTGCAGCCTTTGACTCGATCTTTTCTTTCCAATGATCTTTTAAAGGGAAAAGCTGCTGCTTATCTGGAATTAGTGAAAACAGCTCTGGCTCTAATGAGCCCCCCCCCCGTAGGCTGGAGAGAATGGGGTAAATAGTGGTGTCATGTCGTGATGGTCCCAAATGCTTGGTGTCTTTTGATGCATCAAAGCAGTGTTTTTCTCTTGGATTTTCAAGAGAAGCCCCGAGCTGCTTAGGCCCGGGGTGCTCTCCAGGTGGGAAACTGAGGCACAGGGTACCCAATTCTGCTTAAAGCTGGCAACAGAAATTGGGACTTCCTTTCTCTCTTTTGCTGACTTAAATAAGAAAACCTATTCTTGTTGCAGCTAGTAGGGTGGTGTACTTTAGAAGCTGCTCCTTGCTCAGTGCTCTCCCTGGTGGAAGCCCGGTCAGCAGGGGCTGCCTTTGTCACCGTGCCCTGCACCACTGCCGCGGGGCAGAGGACGCTGCAGCCATGCTGCTTTGCTCTCTGCTTTGACCCCTGAACTCTTTTTAACAACATAAAGCCTTGTGAATTATAAATCAAATGCTCCTGCTGAGCTTTGTGGTGCACGGAATGAAGTGCAACGATTAATATTTAAGGGAAAATAAGTTAAAGATTTTAACTACAAGGGCAAGTGTCTGTCCACAAAGTCTTCTCACACTGAGACCAGAAGGAAGGGAGAGCTGCGTTTCCAGGGACTTTGGGGAAAGTTGTGGTGCTGGACCAGCCAACCCCGAGTTCCCCCTGGCCTCTGCTGTCATGGCCCTTACTCTTATATCGAGACAAGGTGCCCACCTCTGGCACAGCCCTGGTGCAGGCATTACCAGCAGGGAGGCCCCTGGACTCAGCAGCCTTTTGGTGTGTGACTGGTGAGCCCACCACACGTTCCAGCAGGTGTCTGCATGTGCTCAGAGCAGCTCTGGCTGCTGCTGCTGGCAGCCTTGCTTCTGAAACTCAGACCAAGAATGGTTCTTGTCTTTCTGCCCCTCAGCCCTCCCCAGCTCCTCACCCACCCCGTGGTCCACTGTCCCATCCCCGCTCACAGGCCCACCCCTTGAAGAGCACCAAGACAAGCAGAGATAACTTTTCCCATCTCCCAGATTTGGAGACTGGGAGATCAAGGTGGCAGCCAGTATTGTCACTCTGAGTGATATTGTATCAGCAGCACCTCAGCAGGACGCTGTGCCTGGCCACCTACAAGCAGAGCCTCTTAGAGCACATCAAACAAGGTGGGAAATACTTACGTGGGTGCAGAACCGCTCCGGAGGGTCCCCACAGGTGATTCCTGCCGGATCCACTCTCACTGTCACATAATCCTTCATCCGCATGGCCTTGGGCTGACAAGCGTAAAACTCCCATGAGGGGCCATCGTCTGTGGTCACCCAGGACTTGCAAATGTCATACTGTCCCATAGCCAAGGGGAGACGGTGCAGAAGGAGAGCAAGCAGGTACAGCATGGCAGCTGCGGCCGAGTGCGGGATCCCAGGGCAGGGGCAGTGCCAGGAGTCCTGAGGAAGGCAGCTACTGGGCTAGGGGTTGCTCTCAGGATCAGCATGGAAACTCCTCATCTAAAGATGATCCAGTCCAAGGAGATCAAGGCGAGGATAGGAACGATCCCACTTTGTATGCCGTGTTCAGGCACAGCGAGTTTCTCTCGGCGCAGAAGCCAACTTTGCAAATTACTTGATTCGGAAAGTTTTGGCTGGAATTGCTGTTCAGTGGTCAAAAGTCTTCCTTAACCTCATTTTTTCTGCTTTTATTGTATGAAAGGGCTTCCAAATCAGCATGAAAATATCTAGAGGTGACTCCAGTCAATCAATAGAAAGATCAAGTTCTGAGTCGCTGATGAAATTTGATAGCAGCAAATTGGAGAGGCTGCGAGATGGTGCTGGATCAGGTTTTCCTCAACCTTCTTGTCTGCTGCAGATGCGTCACAGGGTAAAGTGCCTTAACCCGGGGTCTGCTTGAAATAATTATTGGGGCTTTTGAACCTTAGTATGTGAGATAACTACAGCATCTTGTTGTCGGTACGGCTCTGGCAGGAGAGGCTCTGTGGGGCTAGCCTCCCCTTCTCCCAGAAGGTGATGGCATCGGCGTTACTGTGTCGGGGGGCGGCATCCGCAGGGGTCTGAGCAGGCTGCTGGGTGCTCAGCGCATCGGTGGGAGCAGTGCTGGCCTCGCTGCTTCTCCCTCTGCTCCTTGCAGCCCTGGTGAGGCGCTGGCGTACAGAGGATTGTCTGTGCCTTTTGGCAATGGAGCATCGAGTTCCCAAGCCTTCAGCTCCAAGTCATGCTGCTACCTGAGGTCTTGTTCCTCTTGCATGATCAGGGCAAAGGGAGAGTTCATTAGCAGGCTGCACCTGCAACAAAATTGAAAGACAAATTAGCTGGAGGAAAGGGGGGTGCAGTTGGAGCAACAAGACCTGTAAGAACATGGGTCCCCTGGGAAATACAGACCTCGGCTGGGCTTCCCAAGATGCAAGCCAGTTTTTTGTAAAAGAGATATACAACTTTAATAAAAAGAAATCCATAGTAAGATGCTTATGGCTGTTCTGCTGTTTGGGAGATTGGAAGGAGCGCTGCCCCATTTAAGGTATCTGATTTTAACAGCAGCTGGACAACAATAGCTCTAATGGGTCTTCAAATAATATCAAGGAGTAGCTGTAGGTCATTAGAAGATGGAGAATATGCAGACAGACAGACCAGGGACAGACAGATAAATTGAATGTCTTAAAAAGATAAGCAAATAAATAAGACAGCTGGGGAGACAGATACATTGTCCAGCATCCCCACGTATGATTTATCTGAACAATAACATTTAATAAAAAACAATTTAAAGTTCTAATAACATTTAAGGTTCACCTAATACAAAGAGCAATGACCTTCCCAGTATTCATTTCAGGTTAAAACAACAATTCTGCAATTTTGTTGTCTTTCCAATAGAGCTATAAAAATCTTAAGTAATTACAAAACAAAATGACAAAAGAACTGAAAAAGGGAGAGTCAAACCCTCTCTCCGCATTAGATCCCGGAGAGAAATCTCATAAGAGGAGGTGGGAGGCGTGCATCCAGAACAGAAATTCAGCTCTGGCTAATTCTCTTTCTATTGGATTCCCCAACTTTTCTCCCAGAATGCGGAGATGCCTGCTTCAACAGCATGCCTAGTATTTGCTTTCTCATAAAGCTCAGTTACTAAAGCTCAGAAACACCAGGTTAACAGACGCATTGATCCATGTTTGGGGGATTCATATTGCTGTGCTGCCACCTCCCTTTCCCCCCTTTTTAGCTGAAAGATTTCTGATTGAGATGAATGAGTTCAGAAAAGAGAAGCTATCTCTCATGCTTCATCGCTAGCTCTCAAAGAAGAGCCTATTATAGCTGCGTTGCACCCGAATAAACTCCCAAAGAATAGACTGGCTGCTATTTTTACATTATGAGTAAATGTAGTAAAAATAATAAAACGGTGTGACACAGTGTTTATAATTCCCGCTGACATCAGAGCTGTCTTTTCAGTTATAATAAGTCAGTTCCTAATTATTACACCAAACCGGTCACAGCCTAGTGCCTAATAACACCAGGGCGCGTGAGACTTCAGTGTTGTGTATAAAACAAGCAGGAGTTTTAATGAGGACTCCAGTGCTGTTAAGTTTATGGATCTATTTTCATAGCTGTAAAACCATATCTTGCGCTTGAATGGCTGTCAGGGAAGAGCCCGGGAAGAGAGGATCTATAATATCTATTAGTTTCTTGTTATGCTTGCTAAATGTTGCGGATTCCCAGGGAAATAATTTGCCTGGGAATTTACAGCCAGTCAATCAAACAGGCGTGCTGGCTCCCTGGGAAGGCTGCGATGCAACACTTGAGCGTTCCAGTCCCTTTGCAGAAATAGTAGCACGACGTGGCTCTGAAATAAGTCAGCACACCACCAACGGGGGAGAGACTTCCTGAGCGGAAGGTTTTGCCCTGCTTGGTTTGGTTTGATCCTCGCAAAAATAAATCTTCACCTGATATTATTAAGAAACTGCAGTTTGGGAACAAATAGAATTAATGCTCTTTGTTGTCTTTGAAGAGTGCACAGCAATCACAAGGGACTGATAGCCAGGGTATTAAAACCACAAAATTAGATTGTATCTTGACTTAGCTGGTTTTTTTTTTTTTTTTTTTAATTATTATTGGATTAACACCCAATTGAACACAAGAGACAACACAGCAACAACTGAGCTGCCCTGGAACTGAGGACAAAGTAAACTCAGTGAAGGAGTTTCTGATTTCAGAAGCTGCTTCAGAAATCAACCCGAGCCACTCTTCTCCCCGTGGGGACCGAGTGTGAGAGTTTTTGTCCCTTCTTTTCCTCGGTCGTCAGCCCCTTCCCCCCGGACAGCGGAGCTGGGGATGCCCGCGCTGCGAGGGGAGGCTGGGCTGCACGAACAGCGTTGCAAAGCTCCGAGGAGCAGCCCCGTGCTCCCAGCAGAAGGACCTGTAAGTCTCCGAGCTCTGAGTGTCGGACCCGCGAGTCTCAGCCCCGCAAATCTCAGCCCCGCAAATCCGCTGCCACCGCCCCGCTCCCCGGAACGCCTTCGTGCCTGGGCTCTAACCCTTTCCCCACCTCGCCCGGGGTTTCTTTTTCCCCCTAAAGCACTCCGAGAGCATTCAAGGACTGGGTTAAAAGTAAAAAGAAGGGGAAAAAAGAACCCAAAGGGCAAGCCTCTCGGGCTCCCCATCACTTAGTGGGAAAGTCCGAAGGGGAGCAATGCCTCCCCGCAGCTGGAGGGTCGCGCTGCCACCGCCCCGCCAAGGGGGGCAGCGGCTCGGGGGGGTGGGGGGCGGTTTGGGGGTCGGGGGGGACACATTTGGGGTCGGCAGCACCCCATCCCCAGGCGGCAGGGTGGGGAGCCCCCGGGTCCCCGCACCCCAACTTCCCGGGGCTCGGCGCTGCGCATCCTTACCGGGGGGGAGCTCTGCGGCGGGGAAAGGGGGGGGCTCACGGCAGAGCCGCCAACTTCAGGGCCGGGGAGACCCCCCCGGAGGGCAGCCGGAGCCGTGCTCGATGCCCGGCTCCCTTCTCAAGTTAGCGCCGAGGCTGCGGTCCCGTTTGAATCCCCAGCGGAGCTTTTATCCCCGTGTCTGATCCGGGCTGCGTAACTTCCTCTGTGCAGCTTTAGCACACCCCATCCCAGCGGCGGGCAATGTGCTTCTTAAAGGTGCAGGGAGGAAATGCGAGCGGCGGGGGAGGGAGGGAGGGAGGCGAGGAAGGCGCCCGAGGAAGAGGAGGATGCGGGCAGGGAGGCTTCAGCCTCACCTCCGACCCCAGAGAGGCTGCGGGGTCCGCCCCGTCCAGGCTGCGGCCAGGCTCTGCCACCCCCTTCGGGTTATTTTCCCCTGAGCTTTTTCATGTATTTAATTAATTTTTTAATAACCGCCACGTTTATATTTTAATTTTTGCGTTAGGTAATCACGAGATCGCGTTCGTTCGAGGAAAAAAAAAAAAAAGCCCCGGTCACCAGGGTTTTCCCCACACGTGTGAGGTAGCGGCGCTGCGCCCCGGATATTTCGGGGAGGTTTCTGCTGGCGAAGATGCCGTGAAGGAGGCTGCGTGTGTGTGTGTGCGCTGGGGGAAGAGGGGGTGGCTGGAATTAATAGGATAAACACAGCGGGAAAGCGGAGAGGGGGAAATCAGATGGCTGGGAAGAGCTTTGAGAACGGGGGGAATGTGCCCTGGGATTTAACCGAACCCTGTTTGCTGATGTAAGGCTAAGAGCAGCGGTGCAATAGTGCCTTCCTGCACAGGGCACCCAAGGGCTGGGTGCTGCTCTCGGGGTGTAGGGTGGATGAAGCAGAGGCAGGTAAAGGTCCCTGGTGCCCTGCACCAGGCTCTGCTCTGCTGACCCCGGGCTCCTGCCGTGGCAGATGCTGGAGCTGGGCTCCTTCCTAGGCAGCCACAGGTTTTTGATGTGCAGAGGGATAAACGGCAGCTTATTTGCAGGGAGGAGAAACAAAGAAAACCACTGACCCCCTACGTACACAACCACCAAAAAATGACTGTTCGTTCCTAACCAATAATTCAATAATTTCTAAGCCAGAAAGTGTATTGTCCAATCTGCTTGTGATTTGCAATCTCATTGACTCAGTATTTCGTTACCTCATTTACTTTTTGTCACTGTTCTGGGGTCTTTCTGTGGCTGCTCCCATCCAAGAGTTCCTGGAAAACCCACAGTCCACCCTGTGACCAGGCAGAGGTGATTTAGAGCTCTCCTGGGAAATGTTTCCCATGTAGTGAGCAAAAGTGAGACCTAGGAAATGATGGAAAGTATCTTGACTGTGGCCCCACCTAGCTGCTACACCGAGGCAGGGGGTAGCTTGTACCTATTTTTTACTTGCAGTTTTTTACTGTCTTTGGTTCTGGGTCAATCCCCAGTCCCCTGCTCTGGTCAAGACCCAGACAGATACTTTGCACGTGTTATTTTTCCTGTAAACACCTACTTTATGGCAGCAGTATTACTTAAATGAGAAGCACTGGCTGGGATTTCAGGGCTGGCTAATATTCCTGGATTTCACTTTGTGCCTTTAGGTCTTCTCTGTTGTAATGAATCCCCTGGAAATTCCCCGTGTCTCACTTATTACTCCTTTATTACTTATTATGATACAGTAACAGGATAAAAAGGAGTTGGTATTTCATTTTCATTCTCTCTAATAGCCACTGCGAAGACCAAGTGGTGTGCTGATTATTGACATCAGAGTTAAGTGACATGCACGCATCATTAGGTTTCAATTGGAAAGAATAACAGCACAGTATGAGGCGTCACACTTCTGGGCTACTTGGCATTTAAAGAAAAACCCAAGTCGTTTTTTCTCAGCCCTGCAAACTCAAAAGATCACAAGCGGGCAGTAATTTACCTACGCAGGTAAAAGGCGCGAGCTGCAGGCGAATCACCAGGAGCAGTAGTGGGGTTTGCCCAAGGATGGACAGAGCCAGGAGCAGGCTGGTGATGGGAACTGCTCTGCTCCAGGAGAGAAGAGGAAGGTCTGGCTCCAAGGGCTCTTTACACCGGACAGGAGGGAGATCGGCCGTGGCACAGGTGGACACAGGAGCCCAAATATGCATCACAAACCATGCGGCCGTGCTGTTTTCGCAGGCAGGAAGGAATAGGGAATAGTTGCAGCGAATGTTTAATTTTAGACCATTTGCCTCCTTTTGCCCAAGCACATTCTGCAAATGTTTACTGCTCAGTATCGTCTCCTTCCTGGTGAGATTTCCGCGAGCAGCAAAATGGATGTGCTTTTCCTTGAGGGGACAGCGCTGCCCTCTCCCTCGTGCTGAGCACTACCTTCTCGCACAAGGAGAGCGAGGTTGAAAATCAATGGGGCTGCACTGAGATTTAATTACCACAGCATAGGCAAGGGTGGAGAATAAGGCCCTTAATATTTAATATGGCTTCTGCTCCCAAAGGGATCCCCAGGGCTCAAGGGCCAAATGTAAACCCATTATAAGCAGGTGTAATTCTATTGACATATGCAGACTCGCACCTGTTTATACTAGGGCTATATTTGGCTCCCAAAATCTAAATGGCAAGCGATGATTTTGACATGCGCGGGAGAGGAGGGAAGTGTTTTCCCAACTTGGGATGACAGAGGATAAACTGAAACACCAGAAGGTAAGCGTGACACCTCGCAGTCCTCTTTCTCAGTGGAGACGCGCCTGCTAACACTTGAGCTGAGTTGAGTCCGTAGAGAGAGATCTGAGATTAGTGCCAGAATAATAACCAGGCTTACAAAGGATCTTTCATTCGAGGATACATATTGCTGTATCACCTATAATAGCAATACTTTCTTTTTATAGTCCTTATCTCGCTACGTGCGGCCAGGGATGTCAAAGTGCCTCCTGGAAGTGAGTAAGCATTTTATTAGGTGGGAACGCGAGGCTCGTAGCTGTGCTCCAGCCCAGCCGCAGGCGAGAGACCCCTCTGCGAGGGTCTTGGGCGATATCAGAGAGGCAGAGCTCAGCCTGACCCTGGTGTTTTGGGGCTTTCTCCTTGCGGGCAGGCTGCGCTGCATGCCAGCACCTCTGGAGAAGGGTTTGCAGGGAAAGGGGAGGTGAGAACTGGAGCTGCTTTTTTGGGGGATATTAGAGATGATGGAGTGGAAGGCTGTTGCACAGAGGGTTGAAGCTTGTGCAGATTTGGGGCAGATTTGTCTCATCTCG
This sequence comes from Nettapus auritus, assembly GCA_011076525.1. Taxonomy (NCBI): domain Eukaryota; kingdom Metazoa; phylum Chordata; class Aves; order Anseriformes; family Anatidae; genus Nettapus; species Nettapus auritus. The sequence continues at coordinate 7,024,483 of CM021781.1, read as the reverse complement.
CCACCCTGTCCCTGGTGCTGTCCTTTTTAGTAAGGTGGGTGTGCAGAAAGCCCCCAGCTTGGTCAGCACAAGAAGGTTTGTGCTTTTCCTCGCCTCGTGCTCGGTGCTAAGAGAAAATCGCCATGTTTCAGAGGGAAGCGACATAATATTTCATAGATATGAGAGATGCTGGAAAACCCACACAGAGCCTGAGAAACTGAGCAACAGACAGCTTTGGTACATGCAGTCCAGGAGGGTGGGTGGGGGATATTTATTTTCTTGCCCTTCCTGCACACCTCTGCTTCAGCCTCTGGGCCAGAGCAGCAGGCACCACCAGTCCCCTGCTCTTTGGCATGCACAAACCCACTGATCAGGAGAGGGAAGAGCCTAATGCCTCAGTCCCTGGAGTACTCTAAATTTTTTTTTCCTTTGTGCAAGGTACTGGGGAGATGGCAGAGAGCATCTGCTCAGGGAGGGGAGGCTTCCCTCTGCCTCTCCTGGCTCGCACCCTCACGCGCAAGACCTCAGATGCAATTTCTGCAGCTCGGAAGGTTTTTACAGGGCCCTCGGTGAATTTTGCCCTCCCTGATTAGATAACCAAAGGAGCAGTGACTGTACTCTCTAGAGAGAAGAAGCTGTCTCTTTCCTGCCAGAAGGACAGCTGGAGGGAGGGTGGGATTTTCAGCATGCAAGCACTTAGCCAGATCAAGGAAATGGGATGCAAAGCATTTTAGGCTAAGAAAGGTTGTTGTGCAGGGAAACATGAGGCTGCTGTTCTGCTAGGGAGATAACGCTTCTCAAAATGCTCCTGCGTGCCAAACTGCAAGCCTTAACCACGGCAGGTCATTGCCTCTTTAAGGAAAACAAGCATGACAAGTCAGAAAAAAACTACCATCACTGTCTTTGCTGAAAAACTTTGATCATTTAAATGTTATTGATGCACATTAACTCCAGGAGAGATTGGCTGGGTGATGGGAAGTACTTCACCTTGACACGGGGAAAATATGTTGTTTTCTATGCCTTGTCTTTTGCCTTCTCTTTTGTTTCATATATCAAATCAGAGCTTAGCCAAGTGAATCAGCTCAGGAAGCGTTTAAGATTTATTTGATTTTGGGGAAGGTACAGCTTTCCTTATCTTCACTAGCTGTGGGGGAGTAAGTATGGATAAAAACAGGAGGAGCTTTTGAAGGAGGGATCTATAATTAACAACCCCTCAGAAGGGAAACTTTCACTTACTATTAAAATGGAAGTGGTTGAGACTATACATTTTTGGCTCTGGGGATCTCGTAGGTATTCTTGACAGAGCCCTGCGAATTCCTCTAATCCCTGCCTCAGAGCGTGTGTGCTTTAAAAACAACCCCACGGAGGGCTCACCTCAACCCTCCTTTCGGCTAAAAAATGGGGAGGATTCCCACAAAAAGCCCCAGAGCTGCCCCCTGGCCTCCCACAGAGCCCCGGGTGATGGGGAAAGGAGCTTCCCACCCTTTCCCATCCAGCTCTGCTTCCTCGCAGCCCTGAGCCCTACGCGGGAGCGAGGAGATGCTTTCCACCAGTTCTTTTTAACCCGAGGAAGGAACGTGTGACTTCTAATGGAGCTGACAGCAGCAGGGAGGGTTTTTAGGTTAGTGGTTGAAGAACACACTTGTAATGAGTGAAGTAATTGAATAAATGCTGACAATTTGATGTGGAAAATGCATAATCAGCTAGCTCTGGAAGGTTGACTTGTTCTTTTTTCTCTTTCTTTAGCACTGGGATAAACACATTTATTCTCTTCCAAGCAGGTGATGTGTTCAGCAGCACAAAAACAGCAGATATATGCACATGCTTTCCTCCCAGGCACACATGTGCTGATTGCCAAATAATTGACCCAGTTATGCTAATATGCTGTTTGCATCACTGGAACTTAATAAATACACATATAATCAATCTCAACCCTTTTTCTGGAGCCTTATGCTGGCTGAATGAACTAGTACTTCAGTAGTTTCACTGGCTCTAGCCTAAATTACAGTAGCTGTACCCGTCCTAGGGAGAAAAGTTGGCAGTCCCTCGGGTAGATACAAACGAGGTCACACCAGGTAGCACAAAGAGCTGATTGTGCAGGAATAACTGGGAGCACAACTGGCTTTTCAGATCCCAAACACAGCCAATAAATTGTGGACGCCATCAGCGGAGCTGATGCATTCAAGTGCAGTGACTTTCCCTCCCCAGCCATCATCCCAGCTTTATGCAGATGGAAACTCAGTGAGCTTCTTGTCATCTAGCCCCCGGTTTCAGCCTGACAATGGGAACAGCATCATCTGTGTCATGTATGTTGGAAGCAGTGAATAGAGAGCTGAGCTCACTAATCTATTTGCATATTGAAGATATGGAAAAAAACAGCCTTCTTGCTTACTTTCCTGCCTACTCAAATATCTGTGACACAAGGAGGAGAATATGGGGCCTCTTCGTACTTCAGATCTCAGTGCCCTTGAATAAAGGAGTGATTGCTCTGTGCAGCCCTCTGGGATCAGTGTGAGAGCTAGCGACCGTAACAAAAGCTCTCCGTACCTGCAGGCTGGTGGACAAAAGGCAGTTCCTGCTCATCATCATGGATACCTTGACTTTATGTCATCAGGACCTTCACCTTCTCCACTCCACATCCGAATCAGCACTTGCATATCTGGGGCACGTAGGTTTGACCTGCCAACTGTTAAATAAATTACAGCGTGCTCCACCCAAACTATTAGCATGGAGCTGCACACAGCCCCAGGAGAGACAAGCTAAGGACACAGCGGTTCACAAGAACAATGAGCCGTAGGAGACTTTTCTTTTGGATAGAGTTGAAAGAATTGTTTATTACAGAAAAAGTGAACTAACAGCACACGGCAGTTCATCCGTATCCTATGGAGGCACTGGGCTATGACTCCATATTCAAGGCTGGGCTCAAGTTCTGGCTTGGCTCGCCTTTCAGCAGCTCTGGATTATCCTCTTTTTAATTTGAACTTTTCCTCTAGGTTATCGCTGTCTTAGGCAGTAGAAGTGAGATCCAGATCAGGCTTTAAGGTTTGGAATTGACTTGCTTTTTCTTATGCTTTCTGGTATTAATTTCATATGCAGTGGAAAAGTAATATCCTGTCTGTCACCAGGGAGGAAGGGATGTGCGTGCATATATACGCACAGACATTGCTAACTGTTGAGCTTTTTCGCTCAAATTTCGCATTTGTGAAAATTTCTAAATTAAAGCTAAAATCAGCTGCAGAAATGATGAATGTGAAATACCAATAAGGCAAGAGCATGAGATGTTTTCTCTTGTTTTCGTAACTCATGGTCTTTGTGTGTAAGAGTGTATTGCATGGCAACTGCATTCACACTTCTCTTTAATAAAAGATTCTAGCAGATGGACCCACTATTAACGTGTATCCCCCAGATTTGCATATTTCATATTCATGCCAAGATGGCACCAAGCGCACACGGGATGAACGAGACTGATATAAACACAATTGTGCCAGATTAATGCAGTGATCAAAGGGTATTGTCCTAGCATCCCCATTAGGAATCCAGTTTAATATTGGTTATTAATATTGTTAAACTTCTACTGGAGTCAAATTAAGGTCTTCCAAATACAATTGGACAGGGCTCTTAGGTACTACAAGTTGATGAATATGTTATAAATTCCCGAGAGAGAGAGCTAAGAAACAGCATTTGCATCTGATCTGTGAAGAATCCAGCGCTGGAAATGTGCAGACCTCGAGGTTTGGTCCAGCATGCTGTGTAATTAGGACTCACTTGAAATTCAGATCTTATCCAAGATCAGTATCTGAGTTTCTCAAAATTCAGCTGCAATCAACTCTAGTCAGAAGACAAGACTGTCTGTAATATCTTATCAAATATTAGGCATTACAAAGTGGCATTCTGGAGCCCGAAATATATTTGATCCTATTGTTCCAGACCATTAATCAAACACAATGCTGCACATACTAATAGGATCAAACATTTGGAAATATTTATGAATGAGCATTGTTGTGACTGCAGAAATTAAACACAGCAGGTTTTAAATACACAAGATCTTAAAAAGGAAAACTTTATTATCTCCCATATATCTGGTGCCAAATTCAGAGCGAATTTTAAGCGCATCTTAGGTAGTCTGTGCTTGAGTAATTTACACTTTCTTCCAGCTCCCTTCAGCGTGTAAATTATACCTGCTTCCACCTATATTGAATCCAACCCATTGCACCAAGGATACTAATGAAATCATGTAGCACCAGATAATGCAGTTTTTTTCTTTGTGGGAGGGAGGCAGGGGGATTGTATGTAAGCACTTCCACTGCTTCTGCATGCTGGGTCGATTCTGGACGTGATTAAGTTGTTCCTGGATGCTGGGAGTTTTGCCCCATACTTCAACAGGGGCAGGATTTTTCTTGCTAGGTCCAAAGGCAAGGCTTTGGCTTTAAGGTACACAGTAGCTCCACAAGCTATGGTTTTGTCAAGAATAAATCTTGTCAAACCAATCTCATTTTCCTGCAACAGGGCAGCAAGTCTCGGAGAGGGGAGAAGCTGGAGATGTGATGCATCTTGACTGCAGTAAGGCTTTTGGCACTGTTTTGTGTGGCATTTCGTGAGCAAGGTAAGGAAATCTGATCTAGGAGAAATGCTTTAAGGTATACAATTGGCTGGGAAACCGTAGAAAAAAAGCTATCAGCTGGTTATTGTCGAAGGAGAAGGATGGCTTGAGTGGGGTGCTGCAGTGGTCTGTGCAGGCTCTGGTATAACTCAGTAGTTATGTTAGTGGCTGGGGAAATGGAAAATGGAGTCGACTCATTGGATCTGCTGACAATGCCAAGCTGAGAGGGGCGGCAAGTGCTCTCAGAGAACAGGAGAAAGATTCAAAATCTTGACAAACTGAAGAAACTGTCTGGAAAGAATAGATTGACATTCGAAAAGGACAAGAGCAAAACAGAATGTACTGGAACTACCGTAACGTATGTCGGGAAATGGCTGCGTGGGCAGCGTTTCTACAGAGTTGGGGTAATATTGTGGGCAACAAACGAGCCCTGAGCCAACTGTGGTACCCCGGAGTGAGAAAAGCAATGCTGACACCAGGGTGTGTAAACAGAGTGTGGTGTATACTCTGCTCCACGCTGCTTCCATCTGTACCGAGTGTTTGGGAGGAGTAGTTTTGGTCATCAGACTTCTAGGAAAATCTGGAAAATTAAAAGAACGGTCAGAGTTCAGGAGAATGAAACTACTGAGACAGAAAGAGCTGCAGTCAATTACTTAGGGCTGAGTGAAGATACAGTAATGATGTTTCAAGGTGTAAAAGATGCTGTGAAAGTAATAAACTGTTGTCCACATCCACCAGGGTAGGAGAGAAGCGGTGGGCTTAGCAGCAAATGGAAGTTGGCTTGGAGGTTGGGGAAAACCTTCTGTCTATAAGAATAGCTGACAACCAGAATGGATCGTCAGGGGAGCCTGTGGAGAGTCCTTAAAAACCTCCAGTGATGAGCAGGTTAGACACACACCTGTCAGGAACGATTTGGGCAGGGTTGATCCTACCCTGGGGGAAGGAGATGGACTAGGTGACTTCTCCAGATCCCTTTCGCTCTTATTCTCTGCAGTCCTGGGCGAGCTTTGTATGGCAGTGATGTTGTGCGAGCGGAGAGCTTGATTCTGCCTATTAGGTAAACATTTTAAATTGAAATCGGGAAGTTTTGTTTACTTGTCCGTCTGGTGTTTTTTCAGCTTAAATCTCACTAATTTCAGTCGAATACTATACTATAAATTACATTGGGTGTACGAGGAATATCTTAGGAGACAGATACTGAAATCCATTAATCTATTGATCAGATTGATCGGAGTGTTTCATTTAGAGTAGCATATGCCTATTTGTAAATATGTTTGAAAAGACTCTTCAAACACCTTTGCTTTCTTGCAGTGCAGGAGTTCTCCTGCTCTCTGCTCCGTGTGTATCCTTAAGTAGGCACACAGAAAAAAACTGATGTTGGCACATACAAAAGGCCCAGGCTGGAATCGTGCACTGCCACAGTAAAAAGGAAACCATTGGTTTTCTAAATGAAGTCAGGCAGTGGTCTGGCTGCCAATTAATGAACACATTACTGTTAAGTGATAGCTTTGAAAAAAGTTCCTGAGTTCCCCTAATGGTTCTTGCTCCCCTTCCCTCCACGCATTACCTCGGTGGCTCGTAGACAGGAAGCAGAGCCCCTCCAGCACCGCGATGCCCTCGTGCAGGGCCTGGCAGCGGGTAGGGATCCTGCACTGTAAGTGCAAGGGGGGAATCTACGACAGCAGAATGCAATTCCACAAATTAATTTGTTCGAGACCCAGGGGTTAGCACTAATTTTGCACTAAGTACCAGGAGAGCTTTAATGACCGCAAATAGCAAACACTTGCATTTTTGCTTCGTCCCACTCAGAAGCCAAAACTGCCAGGTTTACAGTGCCCTCTAGTATCGCGCTGGAGCATTAGCTTTCCCGTGCCACCTCCTGAACTGCCACTTCGCAGCATCGTTGCTCGCTACAGCGTATTTTCCATCAGTGCTTTTGCAGCGTAACCGCACCTGGCCGTGAGCACCGGGGAGGTGCCAGGAGCACTGCTGTCTCTCCAGGCAGGCAGAAAGGATTCCTTGGCTTTTGTTCTGATGCACCCATCCCACTGTTCTGTGATAAAAGTGAGTGTGAAGCTCTGTTTAGGGGGTTGTTGCAGTGACCTGGGTGCTCAGAAGAATCATATTCATTAGTTTGTGACAATTTGCCAAAGAGATATTAATAATAACTTGCCTTAAAATGGACTTGGTCCCCTACAGCTGTTGCTGCATAACCACTAACCAGCAAAACACATGCTGGAGAAGGAGAAGGAAGGACAAAATAGAAAAACCTGAGTCATACGAAACCCATTAGACATTACCAGGGACCACATCCTAGCCAGCTGAGGTCACTTAATGCAAGGACTTCTCAGAGCTGTGACCTTCAGCCTTGCTTGGATTTCTCAGCGGAGCAGATGCAGGAACAATCCTTGTGGGAATAGGACATGGCACCTGCTGCAAGAGCTTATTTATAAAGCACCTCTAAAGATTTCCAGCTGCTGAAATAGCCTTTGGAGGCTGCCTGTCTGAGACAGAGACAAGGTTGCATCGTGCCATTGCTGCTCTAAACAGCTCTGCAGGAAAAGCACTGATCTCGTGGAGGCATAAGGAAATCTTAAACTCCCAAACAGAGCTGTGCTGTACCAGGGTGTTCTTTACCAGATGACCCTTTTTACAGAAGTTGGAACTTATAGTTACAAAGGTTTGTAAGAAAGCAGACTGGATTGTTGTTATTCTAAGAGCTGTTTTTGGTTTCTGGCAGTGAAATAGTCAGTTCAGGTGACGCCCAAGTTACCCACAGAGATTTTTCTTATGGGGAGAACTACTGAACTGGTGAACTGTAGTAGGCACAAGCAAGCTGTTAGTAAATAGAAACGAAGTTACATTAACTAAGCAGATTTAGAAAATGCATTGCTTAGCATCCATTTTCAGATTTTCCCCATCATTTTATTGAGAAATTGTTATGGGAAAAATAATAATAATAATAAAAAAAAATCACCAAACAGGCATAAAGATGGAGCTCTTCTAGTACACACCATGGCCGACATGCACTTCACATGGCAGTGGTGTTCTTTCCTTTGAAATATGTAATCACAGGAGAAAGCTTCCTGTCAGCTTCGGCACCTACTTCTAGTTACACCAGTTCCTGGGCTGTAAGCTATGGGAGATGCTTAAGCTACTCTTGACTGCACAGCAGAGAGCAAAACCTGGTTAAGAGCAACTGCTGTTAGTTTCTGAGAAGGTAATTCTTCCTGCTTTTAAACCAGGTGTGATGGAATAACACACTTAAAAATTAAAATGTTATATGGAACAGGAAGCGGTGTCACAAGGACAGGGGCAGGTTAGAAAAACTGTTAGTAAATAAAATAATGTTAAAAGTATAAGGTATAGAAGGTAAAGAGAAATCCTAAGATGAAGCCACTGGTATGTATCTGACGGCTGAACTGAATCTTATTATTCTTACTGGCTTTCAGAAACCTGCCATTTGAGACAGCTTTTTGTCTGTCATATTGTAGGGCTGCCTGGTACATACAAAGGTATTTCTTTTCCTAAGTGTCCCTGCAGAGCAGCAGGACAAAGAGCAAAGGGCTTAGGAGAACAACCTGCATCACGGAAAAGTACCATCCCCTCAGTCCTCCCCCCTTCCCCTGCACCTCTTAGCAGGATAACGACTTCTGGAGTTCAGGATGGGAACATCATTGTATCCAGCCAGATTCTTCTTCATCAGAATATTTTCTCGCCCTCATGTACTATGCATTCAATGTAAATAGTGAACTTCCATTATTGCCGATGTGATTTCTGCACATGGAGCCACGAGAGTCTGTAATAGGAGGTCTAGAGACCTTCTACTTTAAATGCTAACTCCTGCAACTGGTGTGCTGGAAATGAAGAGCTATCTCATTGTATATGCAATATGTAAGTAGTTTGACAAGGATGTCTCTTTACAGCTTAAGTGTCAGCTCTGAATAGATGGATTGGGGGTCTTGAAAGACACGCTACACATCTCTGCATCATCGTTTGTAAAAACTTTAGTAAGTACCTTAAATTCCTTGCACAGCAATACAAGCAACTGCCTCAGCTTCTCAAGGGCACCATACCTTTGATAATGAATGTATTTAAACAAAAGGGGGAAAAAACCTTTGCTGAATATAATAGAATGCAGCTTTCTACTTTCATATTTCATGGGACATGAAGGTTCATCATTTATTGAAAATAAGTTGTGGACCATCAGTAATACCCTGTCTAGATTTCATTTTCAGAGTGAAATGCCTTTGCAGTAAAATTACAAGAAACTGCTTTTCTCAGACAAAACCCTTGTGTTCAGGCTGTGTTGCAGCATTCTCTAGACTATTTTCTCCCTTTTGCTGTGCTCTGCTATAGCTTATTTTGCCAGCTGAGAAACTTCTTTTGCAAATCTGTTTTCTCCTGTATATTTAAAAATTATATACTGCATGGGGGCAAGTTTCCATAAGCCTTCAGGACTTCAGATTTACTGTTACTCATCACTGGCCAACAGGCAAATTAATTTGATTAGAGCGCAACCTCCAAGAGAGAAGTCCAGTCAAGGAGTATTTGGGGTCGGCTCACGAGTGAACTCTCCCCAGTACCGTATGCTCCCTATTTCATGAGCTGAACTCTGTGTACACAAGCAGCATCTCCAGCTATTGCCTCACCTGTCACAAGACATCTTCATTGCAATAGGAGGACCAAAGCGTGTGCTGCCGGAGAGCTCACGTCCTGCAATAATAGGCACTGCTAAACAAACCCCGCAGGGGGTATCAGTGAGCTGATGTGAATGAGGCAACTGAATGTCAAACCCCAGGCACGAGCACCCAACAAAGAGGGCTAGAAGTGACAGCTGATCCCTATTCCGTGGCAACCAACGGATGCCAAACAATGCCAGGGATGGGGGACTTTGAATGAGGCATAGAAATAGCAAACAGCATTTCATAGGGACAGGAAAAAAATCAGGAAAATCATCAGTTTCTGAGACAGTTCTCTTGCCTACATTTCTCTGACATCCAAGCTAAATTGTGCAATGGATACATTCCCAGAGGATGAGGATGAGACTATCAAATCAATGGACTGCACTCCCATCACCTTGCAATGTGATATTTGCTGCTCTCACAAACTAACAGGGCTGCTGGGTCAGTGTCTTGAGGACAGATCTCAATGGAAACCTTCTGTGCTGCAAAGCGTTGTTTGGGTGGCTCAGAAGCTCTGTTTCCTTAGAATCAATATTGGATTAATGCAGCGGTGTTATATTGGAGGCACCAAGCTCTGGGAGATGCTAGCTGTAAGATGAGATATGGAACTGAAGTGTACTTGTAATGCCTACTTGTAATATTTTAACAATTCAGCCGCAGCGTTGTATGGCAGGTTATTAGCTGGGCTGCGTCAAGCAATTCTAGCCAGAGCAACTGAGTTCTCTCACTCTGAACCTTGCCCTCATATTTTTATTTCCGTATAATATTCCTGATTTGAGTTCTTGCATGGCATTGCTATGCATTATTAAACTCCCACTATTTTCTGCTCCAGAAGTGGCTGCGTTTAGATTTAGGTAAACTTCCTGTGGAGAGGTTAATCTACAAAAATACTGTATAAGTGCAAACTATTAATTACTGCTTTTGTATTTTTAAGTTGAGAATCCATGGCTGCAGGGAAAAAGTTGGTACATTGGCTCACTAACTTATTAAATTCTCATCCTCGCCCTGTCAGAGGGCAATTCGGTCTCCTTCTTTACTCATTTTCTTTCCTTTTTATTTGTATTTTTTATTTTTTACAGAAAAACACAATGATCAGATTGTTTATCTGTTTTTCTCACGGTGAATGATCTCCTGTGGGTTTTGTTCGGAAGATTAGGATCTCTTCTCAGAGCTGGTCCCCAATTGTATTCACATTTATGAACCCATACAAAGAACCCTGAAGAGTAATATGTAGCCTGGTGATGCAACAGGCTGGGAGACAAAAAATAGCCCATTAAGGGGACAAAGCTAATCAATACTGATAGCAAAGACTAAGATTTTAAAAGCATCTCAGTGAAGTCAGGCACAGTATTACCAGTCACTCAATGAAAACTGAAGTGTGCCCGGGGGGAGGCTGGGGGCGAGATGGAGAAGAGGGACCAGAGCCCTTTTTGTGAGACCGGGATGGATTAGTGCCCCAGGGCGTTACAGCATGTCCCTGCTGCTGATGGGTGAGGTGGGAGGAACAGCAGTGCTTCTAGGGGTAAAATGCTCACAGCATATGGGAGAGGTCAGTTTGGTCTCCTCACTAGTTCTTCATGCCTCTTTCTCCTTTTCCTTAACTTTTCCAAGCTCAGTTAGGATGTGAGCAAGAGGATTACTGACCCCACATCAAGGTGTCTGTGCTCAGCCTTCTTTTTCTGGTGCTAGATATGCTCGCTTTTCAGGACAGAAGGTATTGTGGTTTCATTCCCTTCCTGGCAATAACTAATTCACCCAGCAAGCTGGCAGATTAAAGTCATTCTTGCTCATTGCTCATCTCCACAAGTAAGATTTTGGATTTGGTACCAAGGTAGCAGTTTTGCATGTGATGCATGGGCATACAAACAGAGCAGCCAGCCCAAATGTGTCCAGAGGAGGTCATCTAAGCAAGTCTTTAACTCTCAGAAGCTCTGGGAGGACTATGCAGCTCTTTGCCCTGCGTTTGTGTAGTGCATGGCTGAGCAGAGCCCTGCTACAAAGGAATAAGTGCTGTGGAATTAGGATCAATAAGGTAAAATAGCAAACAAAGTTTCCCACCCTGTGCTTCAGAAGCGTTGCATGGCTTTGAGCTGACAGCAAAGAGGAAGGTTGCTCAGCTGCTGTAGTTCTGCCAGTCCTTGGCCTCTGCTGAAATTGCTACAAAGGCAGAAAATCACTTCAGCTAGCACTAAAGGAAGCAGCAATACTAGGGAGCTGCACTGGGATCATTAGGGTGGTTAATATTCAGCAGGCATATTGCTAAAAAGACACTGTGTGCTAAGAAAAAAAAAAAAAAAAAAAAAAAAGGCAACAAAACCCAACATAGTGCATAGGTCTTTCTGGCAGAGATCTTAACAGAAGCTGTTTATTTTTTTGTAAAACAGACTGTAAGTACCCATTAAGACCGGAACCACTGCCACACCACATCTCACTAAGGTCGTTGTGGAGTGGTTGTGAAAGCAGACCTGGGTAACGTGGGCCATATTTAAACCCATGAATTAGAGATTAAATGCTTTTGATTGCTTTACTGGTCTTCCAAAGATGACTTCTCTACTTTGGCACAAAATACTCCTGTAAAGCTGGCATTGTGGCTTTGGTCAGGGGTACAAAATAAAGGGGGCTAAACACTACCCATGCCTTCACATACATACAGAGAGAGATTTCTGCAAGAAATCTCATTTAACTAATTTAAAAATAAATAAATAAATAAAATTAAAGCTCCAGGAATTCTTAGGATGGGCCCTTAGCAGGAGATATAGGCTGTCTGTCATCATAAATGTAATGTAGCTGTAAAAGGAGTTTTCAGTGTATATAGAGACTCTGTAGTCCAAAATGTGTTATCAAGCAGAAAAAGCAAATCCCTGTAAAGGGCCACCTCTTGCTATAATGCAGGTCTTTTCTATAATAGAGTCAGCTCTGATATAGGACTATTGCTGCACTGCAAGCTGTAATAAATATTAATGTGTCAAACTGCACGCCACCTCTATTTCAGGATGGAGGCAAAAGACAGCCTTACAGAAGATGAGTCGCAGTCCTGCTAGGGACCTAATGCATTCCTAGTGCTTTTGTTAAGAAATCTCTCTTTGCAGTGAATTTCTCTAAAGAACAACTGAAAATTCCAGTTTATAAGAAAGGCAGGAAATCTGCCTGTGCTTGGGGCAACGCTGGGAGGGAGTGATATTTGCACTTCATGCTGTGTTCCTTGCAAAGCTGCCCCAATGCCAGTCCAGCATTTTGTAATGCAACTCCCAAGGTCATTCCTTACAAACTGAAAAGTCATATGTTAAAAGCCCAACATACAACTTCTTGTAAAGAGATGCTGATATTTATATCGTAGTTATTTCTCACAGTGCAATTACTCTACAAAGAAAACTAAATTTGTATATATTTGCATGTCTTATATTTTATAAGCTTTCCTTTTTTTTGCCTGCATCATGACACTGTGTTAAATATCTTACCTAAGCATGTCTGTAAGTATTATTACTAGACCAAACATTTGAATGTATACTTATCTTTAGACATAATATTACTCTAAACATCGGATATAAATGTAAATAAGTATTACACTAAATATTTATGTTTACCATCCCATGTAACAATAGTTTATCAAATATTTACTATGCTACTTACCTGTACTCTTGTGGCCATAACTGCATAGCTACTTATGCTACAGAGTGTTTTTGTGGTTGATTAAAACGCATTTGAGTGTATATCTGCAATGTTTGGTAGGCCTAGTTAAACAGCCACTTAAATAAGCAAGCAGGGAATGTTTTTCTTTTTTTAAAAAAAAAAAAAAAAAAAAAAATGAAGCTTGTTATAGATTCTGCAATATCCTCTGTATGAAGCTTATTAACATCGTGCTAGATTAGATATCAGGGAGCAGCAGGATATTTTTAAAGTGTTGGGATATCACACACAGTGTTACTCTGGGGGAAAAAAAAAAAAAAAAAAAAAAAAAAAAAGCTTTGATTTGTAATGAGCCTCGATTGTGAGTTTCAGCTCACAATACATTGATGAAAGAGAACTACACAGAAATGCTTCTGTCCAGGAATAATCCTGTTAGGTTAAGAGGCAGGAGAATATCAGAAAACTATCTGGATGTTTTCTTCAGCAGAGCATTAGGTGAGGTTGAGACCTGGATGAAAATCCCACTGTCTCAAATCCCAGACTGAAGAGGCAAGGGGATTACATACTTATACTGCAGGAGGAATCAGGTGGGTTTTAGTGCTTATTCCATCCTCGTTAAAGTCATTGCTCTACAGGAAAGCACTGTTGCTGCTGTTCACTCCATATAGATTCCAGCAGAAACAATTTTCCTGCAATTAGTCAGCAGTGAAGCTTGCTACTTAGGCAACCTTAGGTGGTAGCAATCACAATTCTTAGTCCCTCTGGTCTGTCTCTAAGCAAAGTCTCATATCCTTGTGATGCAGGAGGACTGCATTTTCCAAGAGCAGACAACCAGCTGTGCTTTTTCAAAAGTCACACAAGACTCTCAACAGAAATGATTACTTTGATTCAAGTTTAATACGAAAAATGTACCTAAAAACCTTGTTCATTATGCTCATTACGCTCATTAGCTAATTTATTAACAGAAATGCAACAGGAAAGAGGAAGAAACAGGAGTCTTTGCTTTCTGTGGTAGATTTTAAGCAAATAACCTATTAAGGCAAATAACCAATAGGTTGATGTGGTTGCAATTTCATTAATTTAAAAGAAATTGGCTTTTCTGGGTCAAATTATAACCCGATAGGAGGTTGCTACACTGGAGAAAATCTGGCCTAACCCTTCACAAAAATGTACTGTCTGCCAGCAGGGCCGGGGGAGGTGAATTTTGTAAGAAAAAAGAGACTGCAATGAACATGGGGGAAAAAAAAAAAAGACCACAAAAGCAAGCCATTAAGTGCTTTTTCATCCTAACTAAGTTCATTGTGAAGGGTGGTTGGGAAAAGGGGTAATATGAGACTTTCTTATTGAAAAAAATATCGATTGTTAGGAATCAATAACATTAAAAAGCTGTGTCTTAAGCACCAAGCTTTGAAGGACTCCACAAGCTTTTCCGTTCCCTGTCTATTCTCCTGCCAGAACTCTGATAGCTTTAGCCTGCAAACCAGCAAGTGCAGGATTTTGATGGTGGCCAATATATATTAAAAAAATTAAGGTGTCAAGCATGAATTTTATTACATCTGCAATCAGATATACCTCCTTCAGTCAGCTCATTTGCAATTAAGTCCAGCTGTTCTCAGTAGAAAGGACTCTTTCATGGAAATTGCTGTAAAATTTAATGGGAGGATTTTCCTTGGTGCTTTGTTGTAAATATTGTTTTCCTAATAGGCTTGTAAAGGGCTTTGCTTTCTTATTCAATGGCCAAGAGAATATCTGAAATTTTTCAGGCATTAGAAAATGAATAGGTCAGTGATAAGAGCGCATAAAACTTATAAAAATATTATCATTATTATAGCAATAGAAAGAGCTTTAAACCTGAAGTAGAGGAAGTTTTTGAACTTTTTTTTTTGTCTGCATAGGTTTTTGTTTACATATGAAGGGCTATTTTTTAAGTGACATATCAGACAGAACTGGATCAATATGCTTTATTGGGTTTCTTCTGTCTAGAATCAGGTATGACAACCAGAGAGGTGCAGCAGATTGTAGACATCAGAGAATGATCCTTCTTTTCAATATTACACCATAACATCCCACAAGGGCCAAAATACTACACCATTAACTCACAGCACTTAGTGCTTAGACTACTACAAGAGAACCCAGTTTGGGTTTTAAGCAAATGATGAAAATAAGAAACTTTTGTGTGTCCAAACAGCATCATTTTCCTTTTTGTCACTTAGGCAAAGCTTACATGTGTTTTTCATTTCCTTTTTTTTTTCTTTCTTCCTTTTTTTTCTTCCTTTTTTTTTTTTTTTTAATCTTCTAGCAGTCCTTTCAGCAACATTTTCAATCTCTGTGCTTCTGTCGCTCCCAGAGAACAGCGCTTAAAATAAAACAGTGAGGTTTGTAATTATTGACATTATTTTAAGATGGAATGCTGAAGCATTAAATGTAACAAAATGAAACATTATTTTGAGGGGAAATGTTGAGACATGAATGATAGCAAATACTATTATTGTGGATTTATTTTCACCCAAGCAAAAATCAGACTCCTTCTCTAATGGTGAAATATGACCTGGTTCTTGCAGAGGGAGTAATTTGCTAATTTGTTTAATGTTGTTATCTGTGCAGGAGAGCCCTACAAGAAAAAGAATTGGGAATGGATCAAAAGTGCAGGTTATTTTTGGAGACAGAATTAAGCTACTTTTTATTCTTGAAGACAGTGATCATATTCCTGTTTTGGCAGCTGTGAATACTGAGGAGAAAACAACAACTCCTGGTCAAAAGTTGCGTTATCATTGCTGTATTGGTTTGCGATGCCAGGGGTAAAACTAATGTCCTATCAACAAAACCCTTCTGCTGAGGCAGTGGAAGTCCTTCTGCTAGTAAAGTTTATTTGAACCAGAATAAGTTACAGTAGAAGAAATATCCTTTTGCTACTATACTCATATAGCTACCTTGGCAATTCCTCGCGGTTTAGAATCCCATCTCCCATGTCTGCAAATAGCAAGAGTTAGCTGGCACAGTTTGAAAGAGTTCCCCAAAATAGTTTAGCAGATAAAGCTATAGAAGAAATCTCTGAACGTGTATGTTCCCTTGTATGGGTTTGAGAACAGATTGATAAACCTGGTAAGAGATGATTAATCAAAAGGCTTCAGATCAGGAAATGACAAGGAAGTCAGAGCTTGCTGCAGAGGAATGTGAAAAGGTAAGGTCTCTGTACGAGAAGAAAGTCTTTTATAGAGTGATTAGAAAAGGAACCTCAGTAGCACATGATTACAAGGGAAGGAGAGAAAGGTGAGAACAAGTGAAGTTCATGCTTGGGGTGAACATCTGCGTATGTGTTTTAGTTGTTTAGCTTGCTTGGTTTTGGTTAAGTCACTGCCTCTAGAATAAAGTACGTGAGTACTCTTAAGGTGGTTCCTGCAGACAAGTTCAAGTGTTTGCTGTTGGATGAATTAATCTGCTGGGTCTGCCCAGCAGGAGTGGAAGGAAAAAGAGGAGGGAGGCACAAGGAATAAAATAGGTATTCTTGTCCAGGAAACGGCTAGTGCTTGGGAAATGGCTTTCCCTTTTCTAATCCTTAGGCTTTATAAGCAATACTCAAAAAGGGAATCAAAAAGGAAAGCCACAGTGGGGAGTGTGGATAAATGACAGTGACATGAAGGTCTACTGCAATTCTGGAATGAACAGCTTAGAGATGAATGACAACGTGTGCTGTTGCTCCGGTAGGTTGTGCTTCCTTTAGCGGATATGCAGTTGTTAACACCTTGCCATGAAGGTGCAGTTCCTGGTGAAGGTCCTTTGCTCTTGCAATTTGCCTAAGCCCGTCTTTGCTTCAGTTCTTGCTACGTGTAACATGGTGGTTAACAAAGGTCTCAAAAAGAAACGTCATATGACGAGGGAATCAAAGGAACAGCATTTCTGTGCTTTTGTTACCAGCTAGCAGTATTCCAACAAAGCACTAGGTCATTGGCATCCCTTGGATGAGAAAGCTGTAAATAGCCCTGAGGTGCCATGGTCTTTTCATTCACTGAAGTTCTTTGCATGCTTCTTTTCCAGCCTTTATATTTAAAGCTTACACATGATATATAGAAGCTTTAAAGGTGTCTGGGTCACATTTCAGCTTGTTTCTGGTAAGAGAAACAAGCACAAATGCACATTTTAACTCTATAACAGAGCAAGTGCTATAGGAAGCTGGAGACCCAGTCCTGACTGCTCCCCACATTAAGCACGTTTATGGTTTGTGAGCTGTGATCCATCAGGGAGGTGCATGACAGCTTCTAGAGAAAGCTTTCTTGGTCTCTTAAGGATTCCCGCAAGCATTATTCAGCCATCAGATTCACAGCCTCTGTATCAGCACTTACCGATGTATTTGGCTTAAGTGAAGACGAGCATATATAGAAGTCTGGCTCTGTTTAAAATAGTAGATGTGTTAGAGACAGGAGTCTGGGATCCAGTATTGTGCTGTTTGAGAACAAGCAGGTTCTACCTCGCATCCAAATTGTTTGTTTGTTTGTATTTTAGTCTTCAGCTTCACTCTAAACTCAGAAGATGACCAGAATTAATTCTTCTTCCTTATGTATAAAAATTGTGCATGGAGTTTTGGAACTGGACTGTTCCAGACCCTTGGGATAATACTTTCCATTCTTCTCCACTCTAAAAAGTGAAAGGAATCTTTCCATGGTGTGACAAGAATCTTCATGAGCATACAGGAGAGCATTTTCATCACAGAAGGTTATAGGAGGTTTGGGACCGGAGTGGCACTTTTCACCGAAGATCTGTCCCTTCGATACCCGAAGTTTTCTTTTACATCTGGTATCTTGAACCCAGTTCCCGTAACGCTTCGTAGGCTGAGCACAGGGAAATTGCTTTCGTATGCTGTTCCCTTCTTCTGGCAGGAAATGCCTGGTGTCCATAAACAAATTATCTTCTCGCAGTTTATCTCACCACTTAAAAGGAAATAATTAAACAGCTTTAGAATGAAAACAAGTTGCTTGACACTGCTCTTGTCCACTCCTGCATTTCTCGATGCAGTTCTGAATAGATACAGCCAGGTATCTGCAAAGAGCTTAGCCCCACATGCGATCAATATCAGAAAAGATAAATCAGCTGCAATTGACTACAGGCTGTACTGTCACTAAGTGACGATGAAAAATGATCACTACTTGAATACACTGCATTTTTATCTTTAAATCTTTCAATAGAAGTAGTGTCAATAACAGAGCACTAAATAATCTCTAGATAGAAGGAAAATCTTTTTTCTGTCTTTTTTTTTTTTGTTTGTTTCTTTTTTTCTCTCTCTCTCTTTTTTTTTTTTTTTTTTTTTTTTTTTTTTTTAAGATGGAAGATGGATGTCGCTTTTTTGAAGACCTTAAATAAATACTAAAGTATGGAATTAGACCTGCAAATTCCAGAAGCGATTGTCTGTTTAGACAATGTCTGTCTCATTTTAGGAAGGACTGGCTTTATTCTGCTTGAAAACATAGCTCAATTCCACATAATGAATGCACCAAGGTAGCTGTAAGTGGAATATGCAGGAATAAAGTACATAAGGATTTTACTTCTCATGTTCCTTTGGGGATAATATATCTCTCTGAATTGGATACAGCTGCCAGAGATGGCCTTTCTTCACTTTAAAATGCCTCTGACCTTTTCCTGAGCTAACTGGACAGTTTACCATATTGGCCGAAGTATAAAGCAAAGTCTTTTTCAGATAACAGCCTTGGGAAAAAATCCAACTTGCTCTGTATCTGGTGACTGTGCCACACACGGCCCTGGTCCTTCACGTGCCTGTGGATGATGTTAGCTGCTGTGTCAGTGTGGCGGCAGGCCAGCACCTACAGTGCACACCCCTTCAGGTTGCTTTTGGGTCTGCTGCTCTTAATGGAGCAATACCCACACAGGGCAGATGTGTGCTGGGGATGCTGGCAGCAATGTGACCTCAGTGTGTGTGTATGTTTGTGATTGCATCCTGACCACGTGAAGGTAGTGTTTTATTTGAAGCCAATTTATTTCCACATCATATGACACCTCCAGTGTTACCAAGTTTTGGTGTTCCTTTTATCCCACATTCTGAGATGGCAAAAAACACTCCAGAATGCCTCGGACACCACCAAACTTTTTTCTCCTACAGGACTTTTTCCATAGCAATGTTGGTGGGAGGTAGCAGCTGCTGGATAAATCCAGTCCGGTGGCGATTTGAGCAATGCCAGTTGTGTCCTGCTAACACAGAGAGTGCGGCAGTGACTTTTGGATGCTCTACACAGTTTTCAGAGCTGTGCTTTCCACATGGAGCCAACTGCAGAGGAAAGAGCCTTTTGGTTGCAGACTCTGTAAATGGAGTTCAGTTTAGCTGCCCTACAGATTCCAGAAGCAGAGTCCTCAGGCATGCAGCTGGGCGGTAGACAGGCTTATTGATTTAAAAGTCCCTTTGTATCTACTTAAAGTTTGGCTCTGATACTTTGTTTAATAAAGGTCAAGATGAAGCACTGAATTCCTGAAATACTGAAGTTCTGAATATCCCACAGCTTTGATTCATTCTGCCTGTTTTGTCTGGATTTCTGTTAAAAAGCATGGTTGTCTGTCCTTCTTAATGGGTTGATGAACAGTGTGGAACAGCTTGAAAGCAAATCTCATCTATGAAGTAGCTAGAACTGCTTGACTTGTCTGGAAACTGCATGTTTCCATGCTTTCATTCAGACTTGAGCATATTTGACTGCAGTTATCTTTGTTGTTGGTCTCTGTTATAGCTGGAAAATGAAGGCGTACAAGAAAAGCTAAAGAGTAAAGAACAGGACCTTGCTGCAGCAGGATGGCTGATGCTTTAAAGGGAGATCAGCCCAGTTTCATCTGTTAAAAATCCTGCTGAGATTGATTGGTTTATGGAGAGGTGATTATAAAAGCCATCAAGTAGTTTAATTAGGGTGAAGAGGTAGGAGAAGCTTGGCTTGTGTGAGAAGTACTGGAGCAAATGGCTCTTGGCAAGTGGCTGGTGGAATGGAGAAAGCTAAGCTCTGAAGTTAGGCAGGATGGTTGCTTGGCACGCTCTGATCATATTTAGGAGGAACAAAGCTGAAGATTGCAAAAAATTGTGGCCAAATCTGGTTCGTATCAAGTCTTATTGTCCTTGTAGGCTTTTCTCAAATAATATTTACCAATCAGAACCTTTAGAACACTTTGAACTTGTCTCCGTGGCTGTAACCATGTCAGTTTTTTCAAAGAGGCAGGGGAAAACCAACCTCTACTTTCCTAAACTTCATGTTTGCCCCTGCCAAGAAGCACTAGCATATATTGTATAACGAATTCCGTTATATTTACTGTCACAAAAACAGATACACAGCCATTTAAAACTTTCATGTGCCTGTTCAATAAAAAGCAATAGCTCGTGGATGTGCCCAATCATGCACTGAATAAACATCATGTTTCAAGCTTCTCCTTGCCTGTTGCAAAACCCTAACTCTGCAAGAAACTGGTAGGGAGTAGAATTGAAGCATCCAAAATCTGCTGACTGCTGCTAGGCAGTGACGCCGGAATGATTGTGCCAAATCCTGGCCCTTCGTGACAAGGGAAGTGGAATTTTCCCCAGAGCGAACCAGTGTCAGAGAGAAAACCCAAGGCACAAGACAGAGCATTCAAAAATACAGCCCGAGAATATAAAAAATGGCAAATGGGTTTTAACTAGTTAATTTACACAATAAAGGACCATCCCAGAATGATGTAAAAGCCTTATCCTGCAGTCCTTGGGTAGGGGAAACATGTTTAACTGATTCTAATACTGCAGAATCATCAATACAAACAAGAAGCAGTAACTGGGTCATTCTGTCTCAGCCACTTGCATATTGCAGAACTACTTGTCTGTTCCTGCTACTATTTCGTTCCCTGCTAATGTCTTATTTAACCTGCTCAGGATAGTTGTCATGTTGAAAATGTGCAAAATGCATTACATTTTAACGACATAACTTATAAATATATGTACTTGTGCAGATTTTTCAAAGTGACTAGGATCTGAATGTATAGGGCAACAGAACATGACTCAAAGCCCAATTTAAAGAAAGAAGTATGTTTTGAGCAAGCATCAACAGTTAGATTGAAAAGCAAGGCAAAAGCATAGGGTTTTTTTTAGATGTTGAGTGGACTAAATGCAATGTGAATTTATCTGCAAACCATCTGTGATTTCTGGTATTTTTGATGCCTTCACAGCTCTAATTTTAAGCAGTTATGTAGCCTTTAAATAATGATAGTTTCTTCCCATTCGGTTTTACATCAGACTCCATACTTGATCACTGAATGTTTAAAGAAAAGAAGTGGCTGAGTGTAATTCTCTGCAGATTGCACACATACAGAATAAAACAGCAGCCTTTTATTTTTGCAAGTAAAATTTGACATATTTTGGGACAGAATTTCTGCATGCATAAAATACACCATGAGGTTTGCTGGGTACGGTTTACTTTTTGTATTTTGCTTTACACTTCTCATGCAAATTCAGTGCTGGGATAAGGTGTTAGGCTGACTTCCCCAGAGACTGAAACTCCAGAAGCAGCACAGCATAACAGCAAATCTCTTTGAATTATCTTAAAACTGATATCAAGGGTGCCAGTTTCATCAGACACAAGGGAATTTGAGAGTCATAATCCATCCAGTCCTTAGTGGCTCTGCAGACAAACCTGTTCCATGCTGAATTTTTTGTGTGTGATGTGGACACTTTATAACCACAAACTGAAACAAAACACTGGATAAGAAACTGAATAGCCCTCCAAAAATTGTAGTTCTTACAATTATAGTGACCCTTAAGGGGACTGGAAGGCCTCAAGGTCTGTTTTCCACATACCATGTTGTGAAGAAAGATCATTTCTAATAGGAGCCAAGTCTCCTGAGAGCCTGAAACAATACTAAGCTAACTCCATTCATCCTACAGGAAATCTGATGATAACTACATCATTGTCAGCTCAGTTCATTATTTCACTGTTTCTTCTGGCAGAAATGTTCAGATAAGATTTTCGCTCAGTATTGTTGGATATAGTGGGAGATTCTGATTCAGAGAACAATAGGAAAGAAATAGCGCTGAGGATCAAGGCTCCCCCACATCTGAAAATGCCTTGCCATTCCAACACTGTCTAAAAGGAGGCAGGATGCATTCCCCTCCTTTGGCAGAAGCCTCACTCAGGAGTTGATACCCCACAGCTTCTTCTCAGTTCCAATGACGCATTTGTGTAGTAAACTCTGCGGCAAACTGAAGACTGAATACCTGAAAGAAATTAATGTAAAAATAGCTAGAATATTTTACTAATTGCATTATTTAGCCTCACCATTATTTGAACAAAAAACCCACATCAGTTTATTATTATTTCTTTGATTGATCTGAACTCTTGTCAGGATTGTAGCAATGAAGCATGAAGAAATGAAGAGGCTCTGCTGATGATTACCAGTCCAGCTTGCCACAGAATAAACATCAGCATTTATCTACTTCAGAGGAAGATGGTTTCTTATGACGTCATTTATTGCAAATGCTGAGTCCTATCCAAGCACTTCATGAGAGATTATCTGCACTTGCTAGGAAGCCCAATAGTCACCATTAGTTTTGTCTCCTGACAACAAAATTAATTTCTTTTAAATGAGAATGCATTCCTAATTGGGTACTTTCTTCCCTAACAAATTGTTTACAGTATCTCTGCAAGGATTCTGAAAGCATCCCTTTTCTTTGGTGTTACTGATTAATTACAGCCCGCTTGGTTCTTAGTAGCTGCAATTGGAGTACCATAACGTACTTTGCTGTGAAAGGTTCATCTTAATTACATGCTCCCTGGTCAAGTTTCTGCTTTGGGAGAGAACTGTACTTCTTTTGTCAAGCTGCATCTGATGCCACTTCGGATTGTTACTCCTTCCCTCCCGCCTCCTCACCCTTTCACTCCAAATGAGTTCAGAGCTTATGAATGTTATGAGACTGACAGCACCCAAAATGAAATTCTGTCTTTAGCCACAAAACAGATCCAGAATTGGCAGTTCAGTGCAGTCTTCTCTATTCCATCTCTTACTCTATCTACGTGGCACAATGCAGCAGCGTGTGCGGATAACTGGGCTAGTTGAAGTGTAACCGTGTTAGCATAGTAGTCTGCCAAAGCTAATTAGCAATGCTGAGAGGCAGGGTGAATTAGTCTGGTCAGAACGCTGAACTAACAGAGCAGACTGCTTCCAGGACTGCAGCTGCTGTTTGCATCTCTACATGACACGGCGTTGTGCAATGTGGATATAACCCATATGCTTTAAATGGGATTTTTTTTTTGGAGGGAGATCACTGGGTCCTTGAGCTTCTGGTGGAGATGTTCAAAAGATGTCAGTTCTGATGCTTTTTCAGATGTGAATATGTGTCCATGTTGGGCCACCCAAATCATTTTGCAAAGCTCCCTCAACAGCTGTCAGATAGTAAAGATTTTTGCATGTTTTGAACATAAGTTGGATTCTTTTTTATGTTTTACCAGTGATTATAAGGCTAAAAGGTGTTGTTGTTGTTGTTGTTGTTGTTTTTACCTTGGAGTTATTGTGGTTTCCTGTACCTTATATCTATAATGACAACTTAGGATATACCTGTAGTGAAGATAAAACTAGCATATTGCCATGTTTTGGACAAGATGCTACTTAAGGAATATTTCTCACTAGAAAGAAGTGAGCAATTTAGGCAGGCCAATCCCTAAAAATGAGCACATGACACTATGCAGTCTTCTCCTCCTATATGTAGCAAATGGGGAGAAGTAATAATAAGAGGAACTGCTCTCAACTTTAGCCATTATCTTTTGGTGTGGAAGTGGAGTCTGCCTTAACTCCTTGCAGAGCCAAGGGAGTTCAGGAGAACTTGGCTCCTCATTACTGCTCTGGCTGAGATAGTCCTGTCCTTTCTGCTTCTGGCTGATGTTCCTTGATGCAGTACTTTTTTGCATAAAGAACAAACTATTCCTATCTTGTTTGCATTTGCCTTTCTAAGTGTGTTCAGTCCACTGCTGATTCTCTGCAGTACAACACTATACATTTCACTGTTTATGTGGGCTGAACTATATTGCTTCAGACCATATTGCTTCCAGTGCTGCTTTACCTCTGTGCCTAAATAGAAGAGCATTATCAAGATCCGAGTAGCAGAAATGCAGCCTTTTCATTTTCCCAATCTTTATGCTAAGTAATAGGGTTTCAGTAATCAATACCTTGTATGTTGTCTGAGAACTTTTATTTGATCAGATGCAATTTTCAGAATCTGCTGTATGATAGACAGAAAAGTGTCACTGAGCGGAGAGCAAAGCCTCGCTTCACTTGGCCAGTGACACATCTGCCGTTCCTTGTCATACTCATTTCCATTTTACATATTTAAAAAAGCATCCCCGAGTAAAGGATCTGTGTGAATTGTGCTTACTGAATTTAATTAATACCTGAATGAAAGAGGTTGTTATTTATTTTAGAAACTGAAAAAACAAAAAACCCATCCCGGCGCTGCAGTTTACTCTGTGTGGAGTGACTACTGGCCTGCGCAGCACTTCGCTTATTTTAGCTTTATTTATTTTAGCTGCACTTGAAGGGTGAAAAAGAGCTGGTGGTAGGATCAGAAACATAATCAGCTCCTACAAAATCAAACCAGTAATACCTGGCATTATGACAGCACTTTTAAACCCCACAATGCTTGGCAAACATTTGATGATTGAGGCTGGGTCTCACCCTGTTACCGTAACACAGGCCCTAACCTTAAAAACTTCATTGTGCCTGTGAGCCTAAGGCTTACAGAAACATTCTTGCCAGCTTAAAGCTGAACACAGTTGTTGCAGAAGGACGGGGGGCTTCCTTTCTATTTTAAATGATTTTATTTCTGTCTGAACGCCTGAAAAAATCCGTACGGTACACCAAAAGGAGGGGGGAATACACCCCAGCTCCTGAGGTAGCTAGGATACTACTAGCAACGAATGATGCAAAGCATGGGAAAATAGAAGGAGAGAGGACACTTGACTGGAGAAAAAAACGAACATTTTGAGGAAGGAGATAGGTATGTACGAACTGCACATGCCAGTGCTCACTTCTTTTGCCCCAGCGATGGGCAGAAATTTCCTCAGTTTCTTCTTTCACACAGGGGGGCGAGAAGTAACACCCCCCCCCCCTTACAGATGAAACCCCTGACGTTAGTTAAATAAATAAATAAATACATAAAAATACTGAGGGAGGCGCCTGAGGGCAGCACGGCCCTCGGACTACATTTCCCAGGCTGCTCCGTGCCGCCGCGGCCTCGCCACGCTCCGGAGCGGAGGGAGGCTCGGCCGGGCCCCTGCTAAGATGGCGGACGGGGTGCTGAGCCCCGGGGTGAACCTGGAGGCCTTCTCCCAGGCTATCGCCGCCATCCAGGCGCTGCGCTCCAGCGTGACGAGGGTCTTCGACTGCCTGAAGGATGGCATGCGGAACAAGGAGACGCTGGAGGGCCGCGAGAAGGGCTTCGTGGCCGCCTTCCAGGAGAGCCTGCACTCCGTCAGCCGCGACCTGGGGTGAGAAGCCGGTCCTCGGAGGGGCTTCGCCGCTCCCCGCAGCCGGGGGTGGCCGGGCGGGGAGAGGGGTCCCGGGGTCTCCTCGGCTCCCGGAGGAAGTTTGGGATGGTTAAACGCGAAAGTGCCCTGCTCCGTGCCTCTCTGTGACATGTCCTGCTGGAGGCTCCAGAGGGGTGAGCCTTGCTCAAATGTTTGGTTTGTGAATGAGTGGCTGGGGCACTGTATGGGCTGGCTGGCTGGTTTTGGTTGCAGGGGGGATTGTTCTCTGTTTTTTTTCTGAAGTTTTTGTTTTAAAATAACAATAATAAACGTGTCTTAGGCTCTGAATAATCCTCAGCATCCAAGTGGTTCAAGGGTGTTAACAAAACTTGAAAGGTTGGAAAGTTAGTTCGTGTAAATATAATTATTTAGTACAGGCTGGTGCATTTCAC
The DNA here is from genome assembly GCA_011076525.1 of Nettapus auritus. NCBI lineage: Eukaryota > Metazoa > Chordata > Aves > Anseriformes > Anatidae > Nettapus > Nettapus auritus. The sequence goes on along the minus strand of CM021781.1, from coordinate 6,998,679 downwards.
AGAGGTAAAAACAACTGTTGAGGCTGCTGCTAACTGTGGCCCTGCTGGGTCCTCCTGGGTATGCTGGGGCCAGTGCAGCCCAGTGGAGCCAGCAGTGCTGTTAGGGACGTGTCGCACCACAGTGTGACCCCTTGCAGGGTATCTTCAGGCCTCCAGAGGTGTTCAGTCCAGGATCTTCTGGAGGAGAAGCCCTGACTTTCTGGCTATAAGCTTTGCTGATTTGTAATTTGTAATAGTTGATGATGTATGTAATCTTTTACACGTTTGTTGCTTTCTATTAGGACAGAAGGTAAATAAGCATTTTTGTGAATGATGCTGTGCACAGCTTTATAGACTTACGTTGTGTCTTTTTATTTTTTATGGTTTCCAAGCTGAGGCATTGTTCCTAATGTGGAAGCTGTGCCATCCCTTTGGTCATCCTTGTTTTCTCAATGGCTTTTTTAAGGACTTTGTAGTATAACTTAAAAGTCTCGTTTCCAAACAATTACAGATAGCAACAGTCTCTGACCTCTCTTCTCATGTGCGCTATGTTACACTTCTTTAGATTGCAGTTTATCATCCAGTGTTTTGGTGCTGTGAAGTTCTTCAGCAACTCTTTGCAGTTAGTCTTGTCCCTAGCACCCTGCATGAGAATAGCTTCATCACAGAGCTTTACCAGTTCCTTTTTCACTCTGTTGTGTCAACAAATGCTAAGCATATTTATAAGTGGTCAAAGCACAAGAGACTTGGTGTAGGCCATGGAAGCTTGAGGGAATAATGATTAACAGAGAAGAGTTTTGGGGTAGGAAAGAGGAGAAGTTTCTTAATTATTAGTTCCTTGGTCATTTTTGTTTATTTTCATAACCTTCGTTAAATGCAAACAGAGGTATTTGGGATTTTTCTTTGCAGAGGTTTCCATAAGTCACACTTTTAAGGGGCTGAATCCTGCTCTTAATTTAGTGCGAGGTCTGAAGTTCAGAGTAGGATTTGACGTTCACGAGGAAAGGCACCTGATTAGTCATGTCATTTGAAAAACTGCATTTTATTTCTGTGCAAAGTAGCCAGTCTTTCTTCTACGGCTGATTAATGCAAGTTTTTAACATTGCCTAACTCTTGTTATTATTAAATGTAGCGTTTGACAAATGAGATATGAAGTAATAATAGATCATTTTCACACTGATCTTTTTTTCATGGAAAAATGGTGCTTATTAAGCTTTAGTTGGGTATTTCGTACACGTCTACAGACGTACAGGTTGCTCATGGAAAACAGAAGATGCATTCCAAGTTGTTAGGGCAAGGAAGCATTAGAACAGTCACAGTCTTTGCAGGACCATCTCCAGGATTAGGACTAACGCCAGTTCATATGTATATTTACATGAGGATGATGTTAATTTCTAGTGCATTGTGGAAATTACCAGACACCTGCCTGCTTGATAATTCTCCTGTTGCCCATAGTATCGCAGCCAATGCTTCAAGTCAGAATTTTGTAGCTTCTGAAGGTGTGCTTTGCTCAGAAGATGACTTGAGTTCTGGACAGTTTGTAAACACCGTAGTTTGACTCTTCCCTTTCTGTCTTACAAAGACTCTTGACTTGTACTTTCCCTGCTTAGAAGCAATGAGCTTAATGACTAACAGGCCAGTTAAAACTTTTTGGATAATGGCAGTGATTAAGTTGTTTGGTTTCTTTTTAAATGAAATTGGGCAGATATTTAAAACATAGAGATACTAAAACAGAGTGTAAACATGATGTGCAGTCCTCCTACAGAGACAGCAATCTTAGATACACGTATCTCCAGATCTGACTTTAGAAAATGCTGTTGTATTTTCTTTCAGTGAGCTGGAACGTCTGAGCAATCTGGTTGGTAAACCGTCTGAGAACCATCCCTTGCACAACAGCGGACTGTTGAGCCTAGATCCTGTTCAGGACAAAACACCTCTTTACAGCCAACTTCTTCAAGCCTACAAATGGTCAAATAAGGTAACAATACACTGGAAGAATTTAGTTGTGTGTTCCTCCAGAATGACCGATTTCCAATACAGCAAACCTCTGAATATTTAAGACTGTCAAAATTGCTGATTTCTTTTTTTTATGAAGCCGCGAGCATAAGATATACCTAGAATTACTTTCAAGTAGGATTAAAAATGGTATTTTAATTGAAAGCAGACATTTCTGCAATTTAAGTGTATCCATGTTTTTCTAAGGGAGCATTGACTCCAAGACAGAATAATTCTCTTTGTAATAGCTGTTTAGCATCTTATCTTATGTAGATATTAATTAAAAGTGTGTTTTGTCCTCACACCTGTCAGTAATCATTGTAGCAAAAATCATTATGCTTCAGTTTGCCTGTTCCCATCCTGAATTTTTCGAATATGTATGTTACTTTTTATAAAAATATTGGAATGAATCACTATTTAAAAGTTTTTTTTAAGATTATTTTTGATGTGTTTAGTGAGCAGTTGCAAAATGTAGAGGATGGATTCATTCCTGTTTTTGTAACTGCTGTTACTGAGAGATTCTGGAGTTGTAGCTCTTAACAACTGTGTACAAGACAGCAGGAGTAAGCAAGAATAATAAATCTGAAAATAGCTGGGGCATTGCAAGACAATTCCACTCTAAATTATTTATTGCAGTACATGAGCAAGGAAGACTTTCTGGCTACACGAGTACTTGGTAGGCAAATTCTTGTTATAGACTGAGCCAAGTGATCTAATGTTATTTAGAATTAAAATAGACTACTACGATGATTTTTGTATGAATAGCACAATAATATTTATACAGCTACTTTTCAGAGTGCAAATGTGTGCTGTATCTTCTAGTATCAGTAAAATTCAGCATCAGTAGAAATTTTGGAGTGGTTGGAAAATGGGGGACAGGAGAGATTTTAAAGTAGAAATTTGACAGCTGAGAAAATTTTTGTTGTTTGTTTGTGTTTCTTGCTGTTACTCAAACTGATCATTGGCACTGAAGAGGAAATATTTTGCTACTTTCAGACAAAGCCACTTACCATTCATACTTAACTGCATGACAAGTTTAGAAGTTTAAGTCCTTAGTAATTTAATTATTTCTTTAGGATATTATCAAAGTAAACTCAGATGATAACAAAATAGCTCTGGAAGAGTTATTCTAACAGAGCTTTTTATGAACTTAGAGTCTTACGGAGGCTTGAAAAACAGTATTTTAATACTGGCTTCTGATTTCAGAAAGCAGGAAGTTTTAGCATCCTGTGCACTCACATACACATTTCAATTTTCCTGGAGAGAAAAAAACAGAAACAAACAAACAAACAAAACAGTATTTTTTTTCTTCTAGCTTTGTTAGAATTTATTTCAGCCGTAAAACAGAAGTCAAAGATACTGTTTCAGTTGTATTTCAAAAATAGCTTTCTACCTAGTGGTTCTTCAGAGTTTCACTCCTGTCTTTTCTAGGGTTTGTAATTACCAGCAGGCATGAATAGGTTGCCCCTTTCTAATAACAGATGTTACCTGTGCTGAGGGTAGATTCTACTATTAGCACCAAAGACCCTGGTGGTGCTTGTGTAGGTTGCTGCTTAATTCTTCATTGCTAAATACATTTCTGGGATAAGCGTTATTTCATTACATCTTTTGGCCACCTTTTATTTTTATTATGTGTGCCTGGTGTTTGCTGTTGCTTGGGAGGGAGCATTTGGATGTGGTGATTTGTCAATACGCTTTATGCCTGTTCACATTTAATTTTTAATTTGTGACCCCTTTGTGGCTTGCTTGCTTGTATTTTTGATGAGCTGAGATAAGGGCATTTTCCTCTCTCTCTGATTGTTCATGCATTACTGATGGCCTGAATTGCCACGCTGCTGCCAGGGGAGGATAGATGGAGTAGAGTTTCAGAGCGATGGTGCAATTCCAAAAGGACATTCACGAAATACAGGGGAAATGAACGCGCACACAATTTCAGTTGCATGTTTCAGTGCATGCTGTTTATTCCTAAAACATGGGGAGCATGATAATAAAGCAGCTTGTAAGGCAGTAACAAGTCAGGTCAGTGATAAGAGTTGGGCTATTTCATGAGAAGCAAATTGTTTTTTGGTATATCCAAATACTGTATGTTTTTTTTAAAAAAAGGCTTTGATACGTGTTTTATTGTTATTATCTAAAGCTGAAAGAACAATAAAAGGCCTGAAAGGGTATGCTTTTAAAAAACAGATCAGAATTTCAAAAATTGTCCTATATAATAGTCCGGTTAAAAGCTGAGATATTTTTTTCTTTTTTGGTTCTTTTGTATCAGCAATCTGCTTTGGAATCCATCTCTGGCAGTTTTTGGAGACTGTAATGGTAGTAGCCTTCCAAATACCATAAACCACATGAAGCTCTTTAATTCGCAGTACTACTACCAGCTTGTTAGAATAGTTACTCCTTCAGATTAACAGCTTTATTTTGATGCTGGGTCAAGCAAATGCCCAATTTTACTTTGGTGGTGGATGCACGAACAAGTTTTCTGAGTTTAGCAGCAGTGCTGGGAACTATAGTGAAACTCATACTCACATTTTCCTTACAGAATTGTGTTATCTTGGCAGCTCTTGTTATTTATTAGCATCTGCTATCCTGATATTTACTTACTGTAGTTTACCCAATAGTTTTGCAGATGGTGAAGTTGTCCATATAATAGAAGCAGCTGTTTGGGAGCTCAACAGCTTGTCAGATGCATTAATTACACGCACATACAGCTGTAAAGGAACTTTACTTTTCCAGGTGTTTAACAGAGCTTAAAAGCTGGAACTGACATAAACATGAGAAGTTTAAATTGATCGTATTGTAAGCAAGAGCTAAGTGATTTTGTCTTTGCTTTTGCTAACTGGCTTCTTTTATATATTGGTAGAAATCATAGAGGTAAAATCGTTTGACTGTGGGTGCACAGAAGCACGCAGTAGCTTTGGATCAGTATTTAGGCCGGCTTTGTAGTTATTTTATTTTCTCCTATTCAATTTTATTTAAGAAAAGAGGTTTCCTTTGTTACGATTGACGTGCTGTTTCCCAGAAGGATCCTTATCTGCCCTCTAATGTAATACTGAGGATATGATATTAGATAAGACAAAAATAAGCAATCGTTCCTACGGGTGATGCGATGCAGCCAAGGCATTCCCTGCAAGTTAGGCCGCTTGCAGAAATCAGACGTCGTTCTTTTGATGCAGACCATCTCCGTGTAATAGTTGTAAATCTCAGCTGTTAAACTTTCTGTCCGACGATTATGTCTGAGCAGGTAGAACCCAGGGTGACGGTGACAGTTGGGTCTGTTCGGATCTGAGGCTGCTCCTCAGCGCTCGACCTGCAGGGTGATGCTGCCGTGCTTCTCGTCACCAGCTGCGTACTTCTCGGTGGTATTAGGAGGCGAGGAAAACTACAAGGGAAACCAGAAGTTTTGTGGGTAGGAGTGTAATTACTGATGATACGATTACAGCAATATAACATGTACATCTCCTATATAAAACGTTTAATAAGCTTATGCTGGTATCATTGTTTGACCCAGCTGTAGCAGTCAGGGTAGACGCAGGTTTTTGGAAGCCAGGAATTTGAACTCGTTCTTTGAGTGGGGAAATATTTTTTTGTCTGCTGCTTTAGTGAGGTTATTTATTGCCTGTAGTGTATATCTGTTCATCCTCTTTGCCCTTGGCAGAGCATTTGTATACCCTCGCCCTGTGCATGCCCAAGGCAGTGTCTGTTAAGGTGTTCCCTCTGACTCTGGTGGAACAGAAAATACACAGAGTATCCTGTGTTCACTGAGCTAGGCAAATGCTTTTGGAGGGCAGGTTTCCCCTCTCTTAGGGGGTGCTGTCAAGTACTTCATGCCCAGCATTTGAGCTTTAATCACTGCTATAGGTTCTGGTAGAGTTTGTTTTCATTTTTCTTTTTTTTTTTTTTTTTTTTGCTTATTTGTGTGTTGTTTAACTTCCTGGAAGCACAGTGCTGTATGTTCCAATGAGCTAGGTAATTGTCTGCTGAATTTATCTGTTTGCTTTTCTCAGATTCCAGCCCTTCTGTAGTTTGAATCAACGTGCGTAGGTACGTCGGTGCTGGTGGTATTGTATTTATTGTCGTGAGCTGGCACTTAACAATCATGGCAGTGGTGTGTTTGGGAAGGCTGTTATCTACCACTTCAAGCAGAAAGCAAAAAAATCAACTTTTCAGACTCTGTGACTCTTTGGGTGAGTAGATTTAGGTCAAATTATTTAATTTACTCATCTGGGACAAGAAGACTATGGCAACTTCTATAGACTTCGCGATATCGGTGGTACTGTAAACATTCCAGGTGAACAAAAGTGGATAGTTTTTGTCACGAATTCATTTAACTAGCAAATGCAAACCTAAATGAGATATTACTGTTGATATGCATATGGAAATACATGAAAAAAAATGGGTTTAAATTTGTTACTTCAGAGCTGCTTCTTGTTTTTCCACATGAATTTAAAATCAAACTGTTAAGATAATTACCGTTAATGAATTAAAATGATTTTCAGGCGCATGACAAAAATAAAAAGGAATATATCGTTTTTGTATATTAAATTATCTTGATGTTCCCTGATAAATTGTGTAAATTGTTTGTTGTAGGTCTCAAAAAAATACTAATAAAAAAAATCAATAGAGCCTCTAGAGAAAGTCCAGACTTGTTAGGCTGCCCTTGGTAGCTTAGTATTGATTAGACACAAATATTGAGTTTAATGACAGTAAATGCCATTAAATGTTAACCATAATAGTAGAGGAACACCGTCAAAGCAATTTTTTCTTGTTCTTCCTGATTGTAAAATGAAGTGCTCGTTCCAAGGAACATTAATTTTCATTTTTGGATGCGCTCAAACATTTTGAATTTAATGTAGTTTTACAGTAGCGTGGACAGTGTAACTGAATTATTGTGCTGGCAGCTGTCTGGAAGTGCAGGCAGCTGGCCAAGATTTTGTCCTTTCAGGACTTTATTCTGTAAGAATGTGGTGTTGTAACAGCCTGGCATACTGTTGTATGGAGATCCAGCTGTTTTCTGCTGAGATTTCGTCCACACAAACTGGGGAGTGTTTGAGTGTTCTGTAATATCTGTGAATGTGTAATATCAGGACAGACTGGCCCCAGATCAGCTCCTTGCCCAGTGCTTCTGGAGGTTGCTTTTGAGGATCACCTGTGCTTGCTGGAGTAGCAGGAGGAAGGTTCGTGGTGAGTAGGAGCTCTAACGAAGTTACTTAGGGAAAGGATTTGAAGTTGCTAAAATCCTTTGGTTCGATTACAGAAGGGATCAGATGAAAAATGAATTGAAGCTAAATGGCTCCTTGCACCGTTTCTGCCCCAAGAATATTTCCGTAGCGCTCTGAAGAGCACGTTTTACTTTGCTTTGTAGGAGTAGATTCAGTGCTCAAAGAGGGACTGGGCTGCAAAGGCTCTTCTGGGTTATGAGGGGTGGACTCCTTTCCTGGCTAGATGAGCCATTGGACTTTATATTCCTGCTGCTGGAGAAGTGAACGATACACCTCCCCGTGTTTTCTTGTACCCAGAGCACAAAATAGGAGCTGGGCCACTTGGATTCTATTCTTGCCTTTCTTATTAATTTTTGTAGTAACCTTGAGCAGTATGCCTGATTTCTCCGTGCCTCATTTTTATTGTGGATAAAATGGGATAATACTTAACCTACTTCTCGGGAGAGTTTCTGGTCTAAATGCGTCCCAAGTGCATCGGGTTCTTTAGAGGGAAATGCATTGTAGGTGCCAAGTATTGTATAGTTAGTGACTAATGCTGTTTGCCTGGCAGTCTGGAAGAATGCCCTTTAATGGGCTTTTAATTTTATGTGATTTTAGGCAAATGTTTTGGTGAAATGCCCTTGCTATTCAGAATTACATTAATGTTCCTTTCGTTATTTTTTTAAATCACTAGGCAACAGGTGGTTACTTCTTTGCCTCCAGCTGCCGCGGTTGTTAATTACTGGTCAGTTGTCTGCATGGAGAGTATTTAATTTTGTTATTGCAGGGTTGATTTCGGTGACCAGCGGAGATGGGGATGGAAAATGCAGGTAGCGTGCAGATTATCCTAGATATTACAGTGGTGGTGGAAGAACCACTGGAAAAGCTATGAGGAAGGAAAAAACTGCTCGTAGGTTTTTATTCTCCCTAGAAATCCTGCCCAAAGCAGCATCAGGGGCATTAGAGGTGGGTAACAGCAGCTGTGTCCATCGTCGTGTTGGGAGGGTGCATCTTCCCTCCTCAGCCGGGAGTCCCTGAGATTTACAGCTCTTGGGCCCTGAGTTTCATTGCCTTTTATTACAGTGCTGTTCCTGAACAAAAAGCTCCAACCCAGGGCTATCCTGCCTAGTTTATTGTAACTGTGAAAACGTTTTTGACAGCTAATAATCGGAACAAAAGGAAATGAAAATTACCAGCCTCTTTCTTCTTTGCATTACTGCTAAGATGCTACGGCAGGTGAGATTTTGCTACACTTAATTCCTTGGCAGGTCAGTTGAGGTTCATTGACATTTTAGTAGACTGAGGTTAGTTTGTTCCTTCAAGAAGAGAAGAGTGACAGTCAGTACTTTGTCACTTGGAAAAAAAGAGACGTAATTAGCCTTTGATTCTGGCTTGTTATGTGGTTTTGATGTTTTATGTCTGTGATCTTCCCAGAGTCATAATTGTAATAATTCACACCAGGATGTTATTGCGAGATGAGGTGACACGGGTCCAAATGGAGTTTGCCTTTCTTGCTGGATTGTGTTAGAGTACTTCATTTCAAATCCGAAACAGCCTGAGAGGACGGTAAGGTGTTTCGCTATGGTGGTGCCTGGTGTTTGTTGTTTCTCAACAGCATTTTTAAAGGCTCCAATCAAAATAATGCTGTAAGCAGTACGGGTCTCACTTTTCCTAATTACGGGAAGTGATATATCAATACACACTGTTATAAATCACAGCCCCCCTGTCAGCTGGTGGGAAGTATTTAATGCTGTGCAACACCTTTATTTGCTAATGAGTATTTTTCTCCTGTTTCTTTGCTAGGTATTAATGTTCTAGCTGTTAGCTAATTTCAGGATGGAATTGACTGATATTGGTCTATTTTCACCAAAACACTTCTGCCCACTCCCAGTTCTTCCTCCCCTAACTCCTTTTCTCCTCTGCAGGAACTCTTCAAACGGTGGCAAGTTGTGTGATGTGTAGGTCCGTGATCACGTCTCCCTCTAAGCTGTGTGATGCTGTCATCAGGCCAAATTTGGTTAAAACTGCTTTGCTAATATTAATAACGGACTCGGGATCAAACTAAGCCATTGCAGTAGATGAATAAGTCATGGTACCGACATGAGGTTGGATTAAAATGCTTTACTTTTAGAAGCTGAGAATTACAGCAACGATGCGATGTGCTGTCTAGGGATTAATTGAGGAATACGGAATAGAAGAATAGGACTGCAGAATTAGAGGACCATTGTCAGCAACCCTCGGAGCCAGCTCTCCTCTAAGTTTGGGTTTGTGTGCCCTCCCAGTGGCTCAGCCTGACTTGCTGCTGCTGAAGAAAGCCTGCCTGTCTTCCAGCGCCTGGTGGCCACCGTGAAAGAGCAGAGGATGTTGTCAGAGACTCCAGGCCCTCTAATTGCCCCAGCAAAAAGTGCAGTAGAAGAAGAGCATCACCTAACTTGCATTGTCATCCTAAGAGCTTGCTGTTGTAAAGCCTGTATGTGCTTAAAAAACTTGAGTTGGTTATTCATCCTCATGTAAGAGCCAGGCAGGGATTGTTAGCTGTGGAAAACAGCTTTCTTCTGTTTTGTTGGGCAGAACAAAACCCTTATTGTTAATGTTTTAGATTCTCTCTGGTAAATCAATACAATTTCCTGAATCTTCTGTGGCTGTCTGTAAACTTGTCTATGATACATAAAGACCGGGCCCTTCTGTATGGTTTTAAAATTAATGTTTATTATGTACGTGGCGACATTTCCAGAGGAAAAGAAGGTCCACCTTTACGTTAGTTTCCTTTCTGTGTGGGAGGTTGCACAACAATTCCCAACAAACAGTTGATTTTATCATGTGTGAGATGGGGAATTGGACTAGATGATTTTTCAAGGTCCCTTCCAATCCCTAACGTTCTGTGATTTGGGGGATTTCTGTCTTTTTTTCCCCCATCTCTTTACATAGTTGCCTAAATACTTTGCTTATTTTATTGGCTTAAATTGTCTCATAAGGCATAAACCAGAATCTTACCTAAAATAGTAAGAAGTGCCTGTGGTTTCACTTGAGAGAATTTCTCAAGGTCTGGCCCCTGTTATTTGTAGTTCCTCTAGACTAGGTTGTAGGGTTTCAATTGTATGGGAAAACCGACGATGCTTCTGCCATACTCCGTTACAGCCTGCAGGTAGGAGTGATAACCGCTTCAGGTTCCTCATCTCTCAAAGGAAGCTGTGCCTCGCTTTCTTTGAAGCGAATTAAAGCTGCTTGTAAAGTGTTTGGGGACCTTCATATGAAGGGTATTCAAGGAATATGAACACTAATATAAAATAACTGATAAAGCCGATAAACATCCTATTGGTATTCTTCCTGTGGAAAAGGTTTTTTTGTGGCTTCTAAAGGAAATCAAACAAAATGGAAATTTTAATGATGTCACCCTGTTGCTCTCCTCTATTGTTGTTGTCTGATCTTGCGGTGTGTCTGTTATTTGGGTTTTATGCGGAAGTGCACTCACCTCCAATCTCGTTTGGATTTCTCTTTTGGAGTTACTAAAGCTGATCCCCTCGGTTTGTGGAGGGAGCTGATAGTTTGAATTGCATATGAGCAGTGCTCAGCTCTACCCCATTGTACCTTGGTCAGACTCCTCTAATAACTGGGCTACAAAACGTGGAAGTTGCCTAAAAGCTAAGCAATGTGAAGATGGCCTGTGTAAGGAGCTGTATGTCATCGAAGTGCAGTTCAGGCATCTAGTTTGGATTCTATGTCATGGAAAGGTACATTTGGCAAAAATGTGACAACAGTTTTATGTTCAGGAGTAGTTAATTCTGAGCTTTGACTATTGGAGATGTGTAACACGGAAAGCCCATGGTGATTCTTGAAATCTCTAGCCTCAATACCTGTGCCTCAGTGCATTCCGCTTCTTATTTTCCTTGGATAAAAAAATAACCCTACCCTGCAGTGGCATTGTCATTTTGTGGCTCTGATGCTGTGGCGAGTGCAGAATGGGAGTAAGAAATTGCAGACCACGAGAGCAGTGTCCTCGTTGTTCACATCGATGGCTGCTTTTTAGTTGTGATATAAAGGTGTATTGCAGAGGATGTGCAGTTGATCTTAGATGGCCTTTGAGAGAATTTGGTGTTTCCAAAATATTTCTGATAATAGAATGAAATGGATGATGATTTGAAGAAAGTTCTCTGCTCTCAGAGGTGTAAGCTTTCTCTCGTAACGTTGGATAAGCCACTTAAGAAGTTCACACTCTGCAGTAGATGAATTCATTTTACATTCTCCTGGGTGTGTGTGTGGGGAGCAGTTGTTTATTTTTGCAGGTGAGCTTTATTTCAGATCTGGCCAGATAACTGACATAGCTTTTAGGGATACTTGAGTTTTGTGCAGTAGGCTTCCGTTCTGCTTTGTGGAAGAACCCTGACTGAATGACTTTTCTTCTGCAGAGAACCCAGAGCTGGCTTCACTTCTGTTGTAAAGTGCTGCTGCTTGAGAGCCCCCCGTAGAAGTTCGAGTAGTGCTCCAACAGGGCAGTCGGGGGACTGGGAGATGGAGAACAGAGGATAGATTAGAACATGGGCATTGCACTCGGAGCTCCTTCACTGCTATCTCTTGTGGTTGGTACCTCTTGTTGGTTTCAGCTTGCATTTAAAGCAGGCAGAGTTGGGCAGTTCCGTAGGCTGCAGCTGAAGATGACTTATTAGTATGTGCTATCAGCTTCTCTGCCAATATAAGGTGAGCCCAAGTCTAGCCCCAGTTTATTTTATCTAGTTTTAAATGTCATGAATATAAAGCTTCCATTTGCACAAGAAACAAACCTGAATAAAGTATTTCAGCCACAGACATTTGTTCAGTTACAGTACATGTAGGAGAAGATGTCCTCTGGATTAACAGAAGAAGATTTAGTGAAAGCTGATTGATCCTACTAGGTGCCGGTCTTTTACATTTTTGATCTTTTCACAGCAAGATCAAAAGGTTTTGTACCCTGAGCAGCAGTTACCTTGTTGTGCTCCGTTGCAAGGTTCTCGGCTTAGTGCGGAGCGTGCAGGCACGCTCTGGTGCTCGCTGAATTTGCTGAGAACTGAAGTGCTCGACTTCAATGCCTAAAACTAGACCGTGTGAGTAATCTGAGAGCTGAAATGGCTCATAACTGTAGTTGCATGCTTGCCTGGTGTCTGTGCAAACTCCAGGGAATGCATTTTTAGCTTTTTTTTTTTTTTTTAAGCTCATGAATTGGCTTGATCCCAGATAACATTTCTTCAAAGGCACGCACGCTGACAAGCTGATAGTAATAACTAATATACTTATTGGGTGGAATTAGTGTATATCGTTACGTTATGAAAAGTAATGAACATATTGAAATGCTGAGAATATTTTCAAGATTACTTTAGATTGGGCTGGAGAGCGGAGTACAACGGCTACATCTTACGGTATGTAATAAAATCACAGTGGGCTTTGATGTTCACACTTGTGCTTCAGAAGAAAGCTGTATTCGAAGCCACTGCCGGGCTTGATTAATTTGCCTGTTGTGCTTGGATTTGCTAAGCAAGTTTTTATAACTGGCAGCAACATCGTGTTACAGGTACTCTATATATTCTGTGGGATATTAGACGCAAATGAATTATATCTAGATGTGACATTCTGCAGTTCTAAAATAAATGTGTTTATTTCTCATTATATGGAATTGCAATTCCTGTGGAAATCGATATTGAAAATACTAAAAGCCTCCTAGGATCGGCAGGCATGCACAGAAAGGAACCATATACATGTGCTGTTACTCGTAAGCGTTGGGTTAAAGTGACTTATTTTAATCTTCTCACGTCAACAGCAATTGATTATATTTTCCTTGTTGGAAACATCCCGTCACTGCCACAGAAGATGAAGAGAATGGGGACTGGAGCAGAAAAAGTTCTCAGGTGTCTTTTAAACCGTTTTAAGCTGCCCATGGTTTGAAAATATTCAAGAATCTGTGATATGAGCTGTTTGACATTTTTCCTCTTCCAAATGCTCCAAGAAATAAATCTACATAAAGAGCAACTCGCTTTTAAAAATGAGAAGAGTCTTTGCGACAGCGTCTGGAATCGCACGGTGTTACTTTATTTCCCTCTTTTGGCTGACCACCATGATAAAACAGCTGAATCAAATACATTCTTTTATGTATAAAATATATTTTTCTGGGTCTTCACAGCTTGTTTCCAGTTTTAGTCTAATTCGGGTTGAAACAGCTGTTCCTAATCTCTGCAAAACAGTTTTTTGATGGAAATCATGACATTCTCAACCACAGCAGCGTTACCGGGCTCTCTCCCATTGCAGAAGATGGCTTTTCTTTATGGTAGAAGAATTCTCCATTCAGAGAAAAAGCCCCTTTTACATCAAATAAGCTGCATTCAAAGAATAATAGCTTTTCCCTCCCCCCAAAGCCCTCTCTCATTGAGGCTGGATGTACGTTTCTCTTCCTACGTGGCTTTTAAGAAGAAAACATCCCTGAGTGTTTTACCATGAGTGCGATTTTCGTTCCCGTGTTCCCTGCCTGGCCCATATGCTTTCAGTTGGGTTCTATTTAGAGTTTTCTCTGCAGTTGTCTCTGCTCTCAGACGTAGCGAGTTTTCTGGCTTGCCGTATGCTTCGGTTTTACTCCGGAGTCAAATCTCGTATTGTCAGAATTTTCAATGTAGCATTTTCAGTTTGCTCAGTGCCATGGTTTTTTTTTTGGGAGGGGTCATCAGCTGCGTTGCTGAGTGCATCTCCCCGAGCTGTTTGTGGGAATTTCACAGATCCCAGAACTGATCCCGTCTGTGAGCTCTCTTGTGCCTGAGAAAGCGAAAGGTAACCTTTCCTTTCCGATGTCCTGGGTCTTTTGGAAACCCTAGCATGTAGCGTGGTGTGAAGTTAGTAACCTGCTGCGGAGGAGAGTTTGCTGTCTGGTCGACTGTGTGAACACAGGCGTGTGATGGTGCTGTGCGTTGACATCTCAAAACATTTCTGGTGGGAAGGGGAAGGTTTCAAGAGCAGCAGGGTTGCCAAGTTCTTCGTGGCACAGGAAGGACTTCAGAGCCGAACATCCTCCTCTTTCCTCTCTCCTTATCTTGCTAGATGAATTTCACAACTCACTTTGTCATGCACGTCTTTGTTTTCCCACCTATACAGTGACTGTGTTGCGGAATGAGTACTTGAGAAGTCTGAGAGAGGCTGCAGCGTGCGATGAGTGGCATTGCTGGCAGTTCTGATCTTGCTTCTGAGCCCGCTATGGGTTAATACCATCCTGAAGCCTCTCCTGGGTTATTTGTTAAGGCACATTTTATCAGCTGAAATAAAACCTGACATCTAACATGACACCAAAGCTTTACTACTTAAAGAGCTGTTAAATATGTGTTCAGTTCCAAATTCGATGTTTTGCCTGGCAAATACCGTGGAGCGTTTATCATTTTCCCTGAATCTTTTTTTCCCACAGTCCAAGGAACCTGACTTGGGGTTGTGTTGGGATTAAGTGAGATTACTTGCATCTTCTCGCCATCCCTCTTGAGTACCTCGTATGAATACATCCTAATAACTATTGATATCGCATTCATCCTGCGAGGAGCTGAGACCTTTAGTGTCTGCTGATGCTGCAGTTCTGATGTTGTGTTTTTCTTGCAAGTAAAATCAATTGAGACAAATCTTAGTAACTTTTACAGCAAAATAAAATGACTGTGCCAGGCAGCCATTGAAAGTTTCTTTTTTTAAGTATGGATATGCTCTGAGATCACACATACAGGGTTGTTCCAGCAGAATTGATTGGTTGATCCCCTAGATTTAAAGGTCAACTGTAATCACATTTCGGGAAGATTGAAGAAGATATAAAATTGCTACTGTGCTTTTCTGAGTTGTATACCCTCATCTGATGCTCTTTGCTTTTCCCCTGTACATCTTAATTTACTCAGCTGGAGCATCGATACATAAAGGGCGCAAGTCAATGTGCCTGCTTTCCCTCATCGAGGAGGGAGCTGGGTGGATGTACGTCCTCCGAGCCAACACCCTCTGGGAGATGTGAAGCGGATGGAAGGATGCCCCTACAACCTACAGAAATGGAGGAGACAAATCTCTTTCTGTGAGATCTGCACCGTAGCTGGCGTGTCAGATGTTGTTCAGTTGCCAGTTAATGCATCCAGGAGAAGGCATTGTCCCTTCAAAGCACGGCGCAGATGGAATGGGGACACTGCACAGCCCTCTGACGGGGTGGACACCTTTGATAGTGGGGAATCAAAAGAACATCTCATTACTGGTGTTGTATGTGACAGCTTGGTATTCTGTAGTTCACAGAGACAAAGCACTTTTGTAAGTGTGGTGTTTCAAAATCATATTTCCATGTAGTAGACAACCATATCTGCATGCAGATGTGAATAAATTTCTTGGTAACTTCTGCAACAACCTGAGTGAGCCAGCTGCTTCGCCACAGCACACTGCGTGAGCTAGAGGCAGGGACATTCAGGGTCTTGGGTGTAATTCATTTTGTCTGTAACAAAGCAGAAGGAATCCTGAAATGCCAAAGGGATTGGTGGAGAAAAAGGAGTTTTAGTTTAAGCTGATAAACCAGAACACGTTTGTGATTCTTAGAGACTTTTCCCTCGTGACAATTTTGTTATGTTCCGGTTTTGTACGGATAAACTTATTGTTCTTCTGTCTGGGTCTTCCACAGAGCAACAGAAGAGAAAAAGTGTTTAACATGGAATTGACTTAAATGGTGTGGGAGCTGTTCCTGCACTGGAGGCTACTGCGTTGTGAATGCTTGAGCCAACCTTTAAGGACTCCAGCAGTCCAAATTACCTCACAGAGAACTGTCCTTAGTGCATTTTCCTGAGTGCTAACTTGCAAAATGCACCAATTCCCAAACGTACAGAAATCGAGGGTTTGTAGCTTTTCCGTAAGCATCCTGCTTTTAAGAGAGACTGACATACAGCAGTCGTTGAAGAATGTGCTTGAGTGGACTGAGAAGACATTTATTGTGCATTTATTGAAGGTGGCCTTTTTCAGAGGCCTGCAGCGCTCTGATGGCCTTCTAACTCGGGTGTACGTTTTGCTTTGTCAGCCACAACGTGAGATCGGGGAAGCTAATGTCTCATGTTCGCTACGCTTGTGGTAAGTACGGAAAGAATATTTTCTAAATAAGTAATGGACCAGGCAAAACTTTCAGAGGCTTGCATGATCAAATCAGAGCAGCAGCAAATCCTCTGTGACTCCCTCAGTGGCTGATGAAATCAGGCAGTGCCTTGACTGCCTGGTTTGGGTTTTGTTTCCTTGCGAGTTGCTTAAATCTGTTTATTTTTTAACCCTTGATGGTGTCTTCAATGAGAGGATACCT
Source organism: Nettapus auritus (assembly GCA_011076525.1). Lineage (NCBI taxonomy): Eukaryota > Metazoa > Chordata > Aves > Anseriformes > Anatidae > Nettapus > Nettapus auritus. The sequence continues at coordinate 6,982,212 of CM021781.1, read as the reverse complement.
GGGAAACGGTGAATTTTCTCAAGCACAAAGGAGGTGCGCGTAGGCTGCTGGAGCTGTGATTGTTGTTTTCACACCTGCGGTTGCGTGTCCTGATCAATAGATGAGAACGACACTTGAGGGCTCTTCAAAGAGGTTAAAACCGGGAATATATCATATGTTCATGAAGCTTCCAGATTTCAGGGAAGCGCCAGGTTATAAGAGAGAGAGAGTTTTTGTGTGAAAAGAAGTTTGCAAGTTTTTTTTTCTTTAAAAAAAGGCCTCCTCCCCGCCCCAGCAGGGATGTTATACTGCAGTGCTGGCTTTGTTTTTCTCCCATTGCTTTCCCTTCAAATCACAGGGCTCTGGCTTGAGTTTGGTTGTCCTTACAGCAGATTGCTGTTGCGAATGAAAACATTTTAATACAGGATCCATAAGTTGCCAGCATAAAATACCCATTAGGAAAAGGAAAGAAAAATCTCTGTACTGTCAAGAGTATTTAAGGAAAGTAGGTATTTAATCAATCTTAATCGTTTGTTTCCTTGAGAGGAGCAGTACTGGTGGCAGCTGTCATGGTAGGCAAACGCTGTGAATATACATGCTGGTAATTGTTTTGTGCAGGTTCTGTTCTAATTCTTGTTCCACGATGTACAATCAGGCTTAAAACCAGAAGTAAAAAAATGCGTTCTGAAAGCATATTCCCTAAAATGAGTTTATTTTAATGCCTGTCTTGATTATTGCTTGAAGGAGCGGTACTATGTGGTTGTTTACCGAGTGCAGTAACAAAGTTGTACCTTCATGCCTGCACAAACTGAAGAGAGGGGCTGTCAGCTGTGTTCGAGTGCTGACTTGTTGCAGAGCCCTGCACTGTGTGCACCTTCAGTATGCTGTCACCGGACTTTGGAAATGCTGCAGCCCATTTCTTCTTCTTTTATAAACTCCACTGGTCCCCAGTTATCTGTCTGTTACTCCATGTGTCACATTGGTGTGTTTACTTGCTCGCTTTTCTCATCTGCAGCAGGATTTATGTTGTGTTGTCTTCCAAAAGTTGTTGCAGCCTCCCAGGAAAACTTCAGGTTTTGGAGAACACGGATAGGTAATGGTACTGCATAAATAGTACCTGAAATCACATTCCTGAGCCATGGAAACTTCAGTGAGGAAAGTACTTTTCTTATTGACGATTTACCTTTTCCTCTGATAGAAATTAAACCAATTGGCTTTATGGCTGATCATGGCCCCCCATTGTTGCACATTTACCTTCCAACTTCACTGCAGGTGGGTCGTAAGAGGTTCCTGTGGTCAGAGCAAAAAATGCTTTGGTCTTTCTGAAAAGTCACAGGCTAAACTTTTAGGTTCATCAAAGTCCTTCCATGACTGGTGCATCTCTTAGGCATGATGGCCTTGAAGTGTAATTCTTTAAGAAAACTGAAATGAGGTAATTCACCAAGTCTCTCCCTGATTTTGGTGTGTGCATGTGCACTGAGGGTCTGCAGCCTCTGAGCGCGTCCCCAGGTCTGATGCAGGATTTTGTGTGAAACCAGCCGGCTGCTCGTCTGCTCCAGCGTGCAGTTGCAAACATCCCATGGCAAATACTGGTCTTGTTCTGCCCAATTAAATAGTCTGCCAGAAGGAAAACCAAAAAATACGGCCCCCACTCGCTGGTAATGCTGCCCCATTGCAGTCTGTAGCATCTCCATGGTTTTGAGCCTTCATTATGCAGCTCGCACTCAGCACACTTTTATTTAAAGCAAAGCTAAAAGTAGAACGAACTAGCTGACGCTCGCAGCCGTTCCGTGTGATGCAGGATTACCGGGGGGCCGGGACAGGAAGAGGCAGGCTGCTCGTGCCGGGCAGTTTGTGCTCGTTTACTTGCGCAGAACTATGCAGGTTAGTCCAAAAAAAAACTGAATTAAACCAAGGAATACGAGCTTACTGAACTGAGAAGTTCTGTTTTGTTTTACTTGCTTTTTTTTTTTTCTTTTTTAAAACCCAGAAATGATGCGATTCAGTTTGCTGTGGCTGTTGCAACAGGCAGACAAACCATTGCTACTACGTTCTTGCAGTGTCCTGGTGCCGATGGCTTTCCCCGAGCCATCTCCATATTGCAGAGCCATCTGTTTCCCTTACTGTCCAAGCATTAGGCTCAGTAGTATAAATTACTAACTGCTCTGTGGCTTTTGATTGTTCCCTCTTGCTTAGCGTGCCAGAAGAGTCTTTGGCTCTTTCAGCATCATTTATAAGTTTTACTTGCTCTTTTATTTTTTTTAGTGCCTCAGGCAAAAACCTGCAGTTGAATGAACTGTCAGTTGTTCATGTCCCTAAATTGTTGGCTTGATAAAATAAACTTTGGGAGGTACATAGGTAGTGCCCTAATTTACAGAAGTCTTTGTAGCAAGAGTAATAGAAACATGTGAAAACATCCTGTGGATTTTTTTGTTGTTTTGTTTAACAAAAATGGGAAAGTGGGATTTTTGCTTTTGCCAAATCTCCTAAATCGGCTGGATGCTTCAGAGTTTTCCATCCCAGGACAGAGGGGCAGTTTTGATAGTATGTCTTGTAATGAACTGAACAGCAAGGAGGACGTTTCTTTCCTCTGTATCCAGATATAGATGGAGCTGGGTTAGATGGTTGACAGCTAAGGGGTAATGGCGTTATCGAAGAGTGTCTGCAAGACAGCTGAGGCATGAAGAGTCAAATGTATGCCAGTCTCTTTTGAAATCCATAAAAATTAATCATTTGGCTTTTTTTAGGTTCTGTGAATATCCCTAGGGCTTGGAGGGGGGGGTGTTTGTGCTGAATAGTGCCAGCTGTGAGTCTGCTCTTTGAAAACTTGGGCTTGGCCCTGAGTATCGTCGTCTCTCCCTCCTCTCTTCCTATTTTGCATCCAGTAAAGAGAAGCATATGCTTTCTTGCATCAGATACATTGGTGTTACCTTGTGAAGCATGACAAGGTCAGGCGTTTGTATGGCAAAAAAGCGGAAATCTCAGATTATCTTTGAGCTATCTCAGACCTGCTTGTTCCTGTGCTGTATGAAAGATTTCCATGATACACACGGTTAAATTTCCATTCATGTAGGTATGCATGTGTTGATGCTACATTGCTGTTCCTGAAATTGGTACTGTTATATTATTAATATTGCAGATCATGCCAAGGAGGTGTCTTGAATTTAATATAGAACATAAGAAGCCTTGCCTACCGAGTATGAAAACCTTAAATTGGAACTGAAGATGCTATAAAAATTTAAAGGCGACAAGGTCAGCCTGAAAATTGCATATTTTAAAAGCAGAAAATCATCTATTTTTAACAACAAATTTTCTTACCTGTTAGTACCTTTACTAATAACATTTTCAGTTTTTAAACCTTGAAAATGGTTCTAAGCCTTATTTTAATTGTACAACTATTCTGTTACCATTTGTTCAGGTGCCTGTTAAGTCTGTGCTCTCTGGTTGAGAGACAAGAGAACTGATTAAAAGCATTTGGGTTCATGTGCTCCCTCTGTACGATCAAACAAGCTCAATTTATACCACTCACAAAAGAGAAGGTAACGGATGAGTCGCTTGTTTTGTACCAGCATCTTTACGGGATGGGGGATGGAGATAACAGGGTTCTTCATTTTAATGAGGAAATATGATATATATTTGAATGTATATATTTGATACATATTTGTTTCATATTTGAAAACGGAAGTTAATTCAGACTGCAGTGATGGGGTGCTTGGTGTAAACCCTCACGGTAATGAAGCACTGGAGAGAGCATGAGGTTCACCTTCCTTGGAAGACTTCAGTGGTGAGCACGTGTGTTCTTCTTTCTAGCTATGTTTGCTAAATTCTAAAGACAGAAGTAGCTTATGTTAGGTTAGAAGCAAGACTAAATGTTCACAAAGGTTCTTTTAGATTGACTTAATATTTCCTCAGAAACTTGTGCCAGGATCGAATCCAGCTGTCCAGGATCTGAACTGTAGTACAGTTCTTTCTTGTTCCTCCTGGGCTCACTAACTATATGCCTTCTGTTTTGAGGACTTAAAACATGAAGGGTCAGTATCCATGAGAACGTGCTGTCCTCCAAAGCATAGAACTTAACTGAGATTCTGGACTTTCAAATTTTTAACATATTTTCAGTGTATAGGTAGCAAGATGTGCTTTCATGACGATTAATGGCCAGTTGAGGCAGAAAGTGATGGTGAAATGCTGCTGACTACTCCTTTATTTTGAGTGGTAGAAGTGGGATTTAAAGATTTCAACCTTGCTCACGACCCAACTTAAACCTCTTTGGGCTGCTTTGAAGAATCGCTGAGCACCTGCCTGCTGCTGTTGTCTGTAGGAACTCTACTCCACTCCACTCCCAGCGTGAGCGGAATAAGAATTCTGAAGGCAAACTTAACAATATTTGTAAAGTAAGATAAAGCAGGAAAACATATAGAAGACATCTGAGGAGATAAGTGTGGGCACTGCGAGAAATACTGTAAATAACATTTTGTGCATGAAAACGGGTGCTGAATAACTGCCTGTTTCACCCATGCAATCCTGCAGACGGTGGTAACTTGAGGTCCTTTGGAAAGAGGTGTGTGATCACTGAATCCTCACCAGAAGCAGACTGATTTAGATTGCATGGGCAATATCAGTTCAAGCATTTACTAGTTATTGAATGCTTCATTTGTGATCTGAATGATTTTGAATGTAACGTTCTTAGCATATGTAACAATACAAGAAAAATCACTTCTCTCTTCCTCTATGTTAGCCTTTAAATATGAAATGTTTCTTGGGTCAGCACAAGAGCTCAGATCTCACTATAATAAAGGGCGTGCTGTAAATGCCTAGATAAATACAATAAAAACCTTTCTGGAGGGGGTTTCTTCCTTTAGGTGCCAGTGACAGAGAGGGGTAAATAAAATAATTGACATGCCCTGTTAGCTGTCAACCAAGTTTCATGTGGCATGTCTTTCCTTTGGCATGCATATAGCAGCAGCGCGTTTTAGCACCTCGCCTACAGCATCCACCTCCTGACAGCAACACTTGCCAATAGAAAAGCAGTCGGCACTTCATTATTTCTACAACCTGAGTGCATTTGCAAATTAATTGATGTGTGGGAGGAAAGGCATCTGCTATTGTAGAAGCCCTGAACTATTGCAGTGAAAACTTGAAATAAACCGGTTAGCTGTAGTGAGCTGCTGTGCTGATGCAGGTGTTGAAGCCTCCTCTGAAGTGGTGTCCTGACCATTTTTATTGCTGTCTTTGATATGTTTTACTTCTTTTTAAAAAGAAAAAGTGATCACTGAACAATAAACATGGAAACAAATAGCACGATAAAGATAATAGATAATACCCTGTATATTTATATATGGGCAGTTAGCAAGTGGTTTTGTATTTCTTGCTGGCTCAGCACCAGGAGAGTTTTAATTAGGCCTGTAATGAATGACTAGGAGCGTTTTAAAGGCTATTAATCTTGTGGTATGATTGAGTTAATTACAAGCTCCCATGAAAATAATATGAAGTGTATTCCATTTGTTTTAATCCTAAAGATCTTCGTGAGGTTCCACGAGCTTCGTCTGAAATACTCCTACTGAAATCTTCTATGCTGACAGAGAAAACTGTCAAACCACTTTCTGTTGCATTCCACCAAATGTTTCTGCTCAGTGCCTCATCCATCCTGTTCCCATTCCGGGGCTTTCCAAGCTGCCACTGTTCCTGCAAACTGTGGGTAACTTCCTGCACTGGAGCTCGTCTCTTTTAGTTTGCGTTGCACACTGTAGTATTTCCTTGTTTTTCTGATTTCTGGTCGGTTAGCTTACCCGAGTGTGGAAGATGAGAATGTGATCTATTTTCAGAAATAAAGATTACAGCAGCTTTTGAACTGTTACTCTTTGTGCTGCGGTTTAAAAAAAAAAAAAAAAAAAAAAAAAAGCAAAAGAGGTGTTTTTGCAAAGCATATGGCTTTTACACTAGCTCAGACTACAGTAAGTTTTGGATTTGGTTGTAAAACAACTCTCTGCTTTTTGCACTCTCTAGTCAGAGTGTGACATCTCCAACAGATGGACAGATAAACTTTCCATAATCCATGCCTTGCCTTTCAGAAGAGGAGATGAGATTCTCATTTGTAAAAGTTGTTGAGGAAAACCTCATCTGTATAAGTCTGTTGTGTGCTTAGATGTCAGGGTGTGAAAACTTGATGGATCCGCAGCTAAGCACTGGAGTTATTGATATTTTTGGGGCTCTTTCTCCTGCTGCAAAGTCAGCCCTGCCTTTGCACGTACTTCAAGCATTATGGATCATTCACTTTATCTATTTTCAGAACCCTGTGCTTAACTGTGGAACAAGCATGTTATTCAAATCCACTTTCTCCCGGTTTTGGCTAACCTGTGGTCTTGTTTGCTTCGTGTAACCCTGCGTTATCAGGATTAGTTTGGTCTAGTATTCTGAATTCTGCCATCAGGAGTCGTTTCCAACCTTTATTAACCCTGCCAGGATGGAAGAACCGCCTTTTTTCTTTCAGTAACTTTTCTGGTCACACTTCTATATATTCCATCCTCTTGACTATTACAGATTTTGTAAATAGTTTAGAAATGCCAGCCAGTGATGTATGAGCCTCTTTAACATTTCTTTGATTTATGTGCACTGTGCAAAAAAAAAAAGCAGAGGAAGCATATTATTCCGGAGAAAATGTTGCCAGTCTTCAGCTTTTTCAGTCTTAGTTAAAAGCTACACTTTTATCAATCAAACCTGATAGTTTCTGTTTTCATTTGTAAAACCATAACTTAACTCTTTGAATTCTAAAGAAATAATCTGAGATTTTTATAAGTACCTATTTTTTTAATGCCCAGCTTGAAATTTCTTTTAAAATGGTCTTTTCAAAAGTGGAATTTTACGTGTAGTACAGTCTGATCATCTAAAAGTAGAGGCATTCAAAATCACTGAAGGTGGGGAGTTTAATTTTTTAAATAAAGTTTTGTCATATTTCGCTGTTTTTAATAGCGCATTGCACAAATTGATGTAGTAAAATCCATTTTGAAGTCTAGTGCTGAGGAGTAAGATTTCCTTACCTCGAGTACAAAGGACAAGGACTGCAGGTTTATGGTTATCCAGCGTCTTGTCAGTGTTTAATTAATTGAAGGAAGTTTACAGGTACTGGCTAATGGTGATACTGTTTTAGCTGGAGCAGACTTTCAGTCAGACTCTCCGGGAGGAGGAGCACTCTGCTGCCGGCGATCGGTGGAATTGCTGCGTCACCCAGAAGTCAACGTGAGGTTGAAAACCAGGATTCAAATACATACTGTTCATTTTTGAACACAGAAAACTTGAGTAAGGACAGAAAATCTCATTTTAATTACTCCATGGCAACAGTTTCAGATTTTGTTGGCCATTACATTTCAGCATTCTGCTTGTAAGTGCCTTAGTTGTGGTCATCTCCAGTAAGATTCTAGATGTGTCCATTCTGGGTTGACTGTGATGTTTATAAAGGGGGAAAATTTTGGAAGGGATGGGTTGGGAATCTCCAATTATCTTTAATTGCATATAACAGTGATGTGGACTGGTTGTTCTTCTGTCTGAATGCTTTCTCTGAGTTAGCTTAAGCTGCCTCGAAAGGAGTATAAATTAAACTGGTCACAAATACTCTGAAGCTATAGCAGGAGTGTTCATATAGGGAAATAGGTTGCATACAATGTTCTAAATCTTAACTGTTGCTTGAAATTTTTATTAGTTGTCCTTGCTGGCTGGCAGGAAATTGGCTTTCCCAGCAACATTGCGTCGTGATACCTACTAGATGTAAGGAAAGACAAGTTCGTGTTTGGAGTGCTAAGAATGAACAAGAAAACTGAGCAAAAAAAAATCAGGAGACGAGGTGGCTTTTTTTTCTTCTCTTCTACTTTAATGTATTAGCAAAAGTAACCATTTAAGCAAGAATGATCTCCTGCTTTGGCAAGTTCAGCCAGAACAGCTTAGAGTATTCACACAACCCCTTCTGCTGCTGTGGAAGTGTGATAATCTGCAGTAGAAGTGAGCAGTAACATCTGGCGCAGCTTTGCAGAGCGCATCCATCTGCCTGTGGCATACCTGCATCAGAATGAACTAAGCTGGAGTTCAGCTCTTAGAGCATAACTTCCTCAGGAAGGCCATGAGAGACTGCGTGAAGCCAGGTTTCAGCATGCTGGAAGAACAAACCATGTCTAGGCTGACAGCTGTAGGCTGACACTAGGTATGGGGGTTTGACTAAATAAATTGTGCGTTTTAATTATTGTGTGAGTGACCAAAGCTAAGGAAAGGCACTTAACAGAAATTAAAATAATTAAATTCAGTGTATTAGGTAAAAATACATGAGTGGTGCTAGTGCAGGGTCATTTCTGCTGCATTGCTCCATCTACTAACAGATGTCCCTCTTGTGTTCTTGGACCGTCTTCCTTCCCTTTGCCTCGTTGTGCACTTCGGACTCGTTGGATTTGCATAAGCTTTATACTGACATAGCTGCCACCTGAGCCCGACACCAAAGATTTAGTCTGGGGCTTTAGAAGATAATAAGTTTAGCATGAGAGCAGTGTCTTCTGTTCAAAGTTCTGGTGGCTTTTTAAGGGATCACAGCAGCACTGGGCAAGATACAGATTGTGTCCTTGTTCAGTCCTGAGTTTTAATGATGACTTTTCCCTGCTACAGATTATTTGCCCTATGCAAGGGTAGTCTTTTTGTGGAAGAACTTAGGTTTTCTGTCGAATATTTATTGGTCAAGTGTACTTCCTTGGGTCTTCAGACTTTAATAAAATCCGTGAAGTGAACACACAGGTGTGAATAGGTGTGACTGTATCATACAGCATGACACCATGTCCATAGTGGAGGGTTTGACCACCCCTGTACCAGCTGCTGTCCTTGAACTCAGGGTTACTTGCAAATACTGTTTGATGCATGAGGTTTTTATTATGTCATTTCCATGCAGAATGCAGTATAATAATTTTATTCTGCTTTTTGTGATGCTTTTACATGTCTGGGTTGTTACATATCCAATGAAATGCCAGTTTATTTCCATTTTGGTGTATTTCAGGAAATACTTATTTTCAAAGCCTTCAGAACACCTGTACTCGTTTATAAGCATTTTAAGCTTAAAATAATTCTTCTGAAGAGGTAAATAAGCCCTAAATTATGATTTCTCTGCCAGTATCTATTTTAAATACAAGATCCCTTTGAACCTCAGAGCCTTTGGCTGCGCAATGTCCTTTTGTGTTGACGTTCTTTAAAAAACTTGAATATGCCACCGATGTACGTATTAAATGTATTCCAAAACACTTCTTAAAAAAATCAAACCTGAGGAGGAGGAGTGGCTTTTGCAGAGACTTGGAACAGTGCAGCTGATTTTATTGGCAGCGAGGATGCAGATGCTGAAGTTTTGACCAATTTCTTGAAGAAAGTGCCAAATTTGCGCTCTCGGCATGGTAAAAAGCCAAAGACTTGCAAGCAGTATTGGAACGAGGGAACATTGATGCAGTCATTCATCAGCAGAACTTCAATGTTTTTGGAAGAACAGTACGGGATGAACACAATTTAAGGCTGAAATCTGACAGTAATTAAAACAGTGCTGTTAGCAAAAGTATGAATCCAAAGACAATAAAATAAAAGATAAAAGGAAGACAAGGCATTAAAATGGGGAAAGGTATCAATGCTTTTCCTACTATTGCACCATGTATATATATGTCACGGCTTCTTTTTCAATTCCTCTGCCTCGGGTGGAGAGACCTAAGGGGGAAGCAAGCTTGCCCCGTGCAGGGGCGCGTATAGGTAGGTAGATGTCCACAGAATGCTTCGTGTCTGAGTTACCGGCCAGAGGAGGCACTGGCACTGTGCATCTCCATGCAATGCAAATAAGAGGCTTTTAACAGAAGTATGAGCTCATTAGTTTCACAGTTTAGTTGGATCAGGGAATTCAGGAAAAGAGGGAATGACTTCTGTACAGGGATTTAAAAAAGAAGGAAGTGGGGCTAGCCTTTGTTCCCATCGCGGATGATCGGTATTTGTTAAAATAATCGCGTAAACTGGAAAGTGTTTGGGGGAATAAATGTTTAAAAAAATAATGAAATAGAACAAAGTATCCTAATTAAGTTGTAAACTAGAGCAAAAGCACAATGTCTAGCTTTCCTATTAATTGAAAAGCCTGCAGCCCAGTTCAACAAGAGGAAAAGCAACGCATAAATAAATTGGAGACTCTGTTCTTTTGTTTTATTGATGCTGTTCTGGCCAAGTTAAGAATTCAGCCATCCTAAAATGATCAAACATTGTTTGGAAAAAAAAAGAATTTCCAAACCAGCCTCATTATCTGAGACAAGCTTAAAAAATATCAATTAAGGTAGTGTAATTTCTCACTTGCCTACTTTAGTTTGCAGAGATGAAACTGTGGGAGTGTCCTGCTTGCTTGCTTATTGCTCTTTTCAAAAGAACCACCAGAGTTTTATTGTAATAGACAAATCCCTCGTTAGCCACGAGGGAAAAATGATATAATGATGGGGGGCAAAGTACTGTGCAACTTAAAAGGAAGCAAATGTGCATGCTTTTGTCAGTATTGCAGTGAGCTCAGAAAATTCCATGCTGAATAAGTATGTCAGCCACTTCTGTAAAATTCCATTTCTCCAAGAAGTGCAAATAATTCCTTTTTAATATTAGTTATACCTGAGAAAATGCCTTTCTGTTTATTTGTGTGGTCTGTACATATTTAGATAAGAATGTTTGGGAAAAACGTCACTGCGGGGTGATGTGATCACAAACAGAAGTCATCCTTCTGAATTCACTTTTTTTAAGCAAACCAACTGGTGCTTAAAAAGCTTTGAATAATGGTAATATGTAAATTTAATGCGCAACTGAGAATTGAGATGATCAACTGTAAATGCTCCAAGTGATTATTTCCCCACCCCACCCCCTAATTTCTGCAGCTTTACGTGGCCTTGTAAGTAAGTGGAGTGTAATGACTTGTTTGGTCAGCAGTCAGCGCAGGCAAAACCTCCAACCCATAAATTATGTAAGCAAAAGACCTTTAGACCAAGCATAATTCTAATGATGAAGCTTTAATTTAAAAAGCTTTGAATTAGCCCTGTGTACACATATGTAGCTTCATGACATAAATACTGTAAGGTGATTCTACAGGACACCCTATAATCTGTCCAGATGATGTACATATGTGTTGAATGAAGGGACCCAAATGTGTTGTGGTTTGAGAATTCCCTTCTACTCCAAACTTTAAAGATGCTCTGTACAAGGTAGAATACATGGAAGATCCTATGTGACTAACTTTTAAAAAATATTAATGCTTATGGAATTAAATCCAGTCTGTAATTCACTAATAAACCTTCTTTTTTTAAAAACAGTAGTTCATACTAAAGCCAAAGACATGTTACGGGAATGAAGAAATTGCCCTCCTAGAATTTCAACTGTGAGAAAAGTGACTCCTAAGTGCTCTCTTTGTTCTGATTTATTTGACTTTGTGAGGAAGATCGAGCACTGTTAATGTACGAATGTAGATTTCATATACTCAAACACTGTGAAAATGTGAATTATGGCACCTGTAAAACATTAGTGGTAATCTTTTCTTCCTGAAAATACAGGCCGTCTTGCCAGATATTCTGTGATTAGGATAAAAAAAAGTGAATCTCAAAAATAATGAAAAAGAATCCAACTTCTGTTTTATTTACCTTCAGGTAAGTATGTATTAAAGTATTATTTTCAGCCGTTTTCTGATGTTCTTGAGAATGAAAGTCTCTTTTGATTTTTATAACGTGGAATTCACACGTCTCTGAAACCACGGTTGTAAGAAAAATATCAGCTCTCTTGAAACTGTACAAGTTGGCACTGGTGTATATCTTAGCTGCTAACTGCTATAAATTGATTTTTTTGTTGTTGTTTTATTTCTTAGTCTTCTGAAATAGATTCTATGTTTCATCTGCATGTATTGGGGGGGAAAAAGGATCAATCTTGGTGAAATTTTAGAGGAGTATTTCATAAGGAAGTAAAGAGTTCAGCGTTGTGTAAAGCACTTGGAATTCCCCAGGGCTGAAGGACGTGGATGCTTGCCTCCAAATGCCGGGGCTTCTTCAGTGCTGATAAAGAAACGATTGACAGTACGCCTACACCTCGTGCAGCACCATTACCAGAGCTTAGTGTATTTTTATGGATATTTTATGGATAAAGCTATTGCTGTTTGCCATTCTGCTGGTTTAAATGAGAACAGTAGTCGTAGAGTCATTAAGGTTGGAAAAGTCAAAAGCAGATGTTGGGTAACCTCAAAGGGTTTGAGCTCATCTTGACTTCCCTTGTACCCATGTGAGCCTTTCAGTACCATCATATCTTCTGACAGTACGTTTTGTGTGGGTTCCCTGAGCGAAGAAAGTCTGTTTAGAAATAGTATTCTCTAGTCAGTAAGTAAATATTTTTAACATAATTTAAAAATTATGTTACAATTTTAGCTAAGATTTACTGTCATGGGCAATGCTGGCAGAAAAAGGTATTTATTTTGCAGGAGGCAAAATGCACAGAATGGGATGTTCATTTCATTCTGCGTCGTACCATTGAATCTCCTGGCGGTGTTTTTGATGCTACCGGTGCTGCTTTCAGCCTTGTTTCTGCTCATCAGAACAAACGATTAATAAAGAATTTCCCAATCTTTTCAGTTAACACCCCTCTGCCCCCAAAAAGGAAGGCGTTCAGTGCAGTACAGCATGTGATGCTTTAATAATGTATAAATCAAGCTGGACAGAAGCTGCCTGTCAGTTTTATTAACTTTGACCTTTTCTCCCATTATAAAGCTGGTTTGGTAAATATTTAATGGGCCCTTATAGATTTTGACAGTTGGATCTGCATTCTTGGAAGCAAAGGTAGATTATGTATAAATACTTATAATTAATAAAAGTGGCTTAATCACTAGGAGTCAGCCTTCAAGGACAGAATTGTTTTTTAGAATATATTTATTTTTAATTCCTATTTTTCTTGTGCCTGACCGCAAAATGTCAGGCTAGCCAGGAGGTTAGGAAATGTTTTCCAAAGGTTACATTTAAAATTCATCTATGATTAGCACCTGTGATTACGTCTGTCTTTGAGCAAGTGACCAAACGATGTTATTTACTTGAAATACCTGTCAGTGTCATTCTGAGCAGAGGACGTAACGGGGTGGTGTCACCAGCACAAGATGGCTGAAGGGGCGCTGCTGTAATAAGATGCAAGAAACAAAGGGAAGGACATGTTGTGGAGTCGGAGGGGCCTTCTGCCAGAGCTGTCTTTCCCTCTAACTCCCTGCGTATTGCACTCGCTGCAGATTCCGGTGGTGAAGATTGAAAACTAAGCCCTTGACACTTTGAAACATCGCCTTTCAAACCTGTGCCGTCCATTGCTCTCATTGATTTTCTTCATTCCAGAAATCTGTAGGAGAAAAACAAATTCGAGCAAAATTCATTGGCCTAAGATGAGCTGTTAGGGTAATAAAACAGCCCTCCCCTGGGTGGCTGAGTGCTGTTCTCTTCCCATTAGCCCCGATGTGCATCCTCGTGCCCTGCCATGGCTTAAATTGCATGGCAAAGCAGCTGCGTGAGCCCGGGGCCTGGTAGAAAGAAAGCCTTTGGGTCACTCTAAATATTCATATTTGGGACCAATTGGCTCACTGGGTAGCTGCACTCATTTTAATTCCCATTTTCAAATATATCGCTTTACCAAGCTTTGATTCCCTGGTTTTCAGTCAGTACCCCGCAGAACAGCTTTGCCTAAGACCACTTAATTTTCTGAACGTTTGTAAATCACACTTTCCCATCTAACATTTTTTGTACGAGGATTGGTGTTGGTAAAGTTAAACAGTTAAAGAGTTCGCCAACTTCAGAACAAATCTGTGGAATGATGAAAGGGATTGCGTTTGTCTGGCACTGCATCGTGAGCTTCTGCCCCCCACCTTCCTGCATGCAGAGGTGAACTTGAAACTTGTTGCACTTGAAGCTGCTTTCAGGACAAACACACCGTTGAGGCTGTTATTAGAGCTGAGCAGTGAGAATGTGCTCCAAAACTTGTAAATTCACGTGTGTCCTTCATAAATTTGTTTTGTTTTTTTATTGGCAATTAAAATAAAAGGTTAGAGGAGAAAGCTACTGAATGTGAATCTGCTGCGATGCTAGGGAGACGTGTGAGTAGATATTTCAAAGGCTAGGTTTTTCTTTAGAGGGCAGAAACTTCTTTGTGAATGTTGTCTATTTTTGTTTAAGAAAAAAATGTTATTCTAAAAAAATGTTTATACAGTGAAAGGGTCAAACCTTTCTTCCTCTTACCTTCCTTTAGATAGTTTGGATGCTTGATCCCTTGAGAGGAGGAGCTGTCTTAACATTTAAAAGCAAGTCCAAGCTTCAGGAGAGTTAGGACTTGAGAAAGTCTTTGATTCATCATCTTATTTTCCCTGTGGCATAATTTCCTTGTAATATCTATTTTACAACAGGCTGTTTTTATATGCTTTTGTTCGTATCATCTTCTATCCAAGCAATACATGAAATAGCATACATTAGCTTGCCGGCTCTAATTTTAATAAAGTGGTACAGATCGTAGAGGTCTGACACAGAGTGCTGCAGAGGTGTATATTTTAATGTTTTTCTTTTTTTTTTTTTTATTATCCAGTTGCAGTACCATGCAGGGCTAGCATCTGGCCTTTTGAATCAGCAGTCTTTGAAACGGTCAGCCAACCAGATGGGAGTATCTGCAAAACGCAGACCCAAAGCCCAGCCAACAACTCTCGTCTTACCCCCTCAGTAAGTAATGGACTATTTTGAAGAGCTTGCATGGTGGGGTGGGGTTACTTTTAACTTTTTATTGTAATTATTTTTATTTAAAAATGCATATTAATTAAAACTTTGTGCTTGCATTTTTGTTTCATGTTGGGTGGATGGGGTACCCAATGGAAACAGTATTTTGTTTCTTCTATGTTCAGAGGCACTCTGACAGCAGAAGAGTTGCAAGGATTCTTCTTCACAACAGGGCATATAAGTTTTTACAACACGAGCTTGTCATTGAGGAATGATGTTCCCTTGATTAGTATGACTTGGAGCTTCAAGTAGCACTTTTCTGAAGGTCCTAAAAGGCTGAAGCCAAAAAGTCTTTGGTGTGAGTACTTTCTTGACAAATGTCTGTTCTGAGTCCATCTGTTCACCATATGTTAATTTTGCATTGGTTCTAAACCTCTTTTACAGGTGACAAGCAATTATGAGGACACTTAGAAACTGTTTGAGGACATAGAGTATCAACACTTTAGGCAGTCTGTGCATTGATGCCAAAAACACAGAGATGTCCACAACTAGACTTAAAAAATTAATAAACTGCTTAAAATATTTAGTTACATATAAGAAAATGATTATTATGTAGAAAATGAAGCGCTAAGCAATTATTCATCCTACTGAGCATCTTTGTAGTTTGTGGAAGCTGCGTGTTTTTTCACAGAACAAGAGTCGCTGATGTATAAATACTATGGTTCTAAAAACTTGGTTATAATAATAAAAGTCCTTGTTGTCACTGGAGTCCACAGGGCGAAGTTGATGAAGGAATCAAAAGGAGTTTGGATTTTTTTTCTTTATATGAAATGATAACAGATCACAGTAACCAGAACTCTCCCCTTGTATATTAACTTTAAAGGGTTGCTAATTCAGGAATCCATAAAATGTGCTGTGGCTTTACTGATACATCAGTACAGGAATGGTTAGAAGGGAGCTGTAGCAGAACCACAGGCTTGCAAAACAGATGCTTTTTCTGTTATATTTGTGAAAGAACAGTGGGGTATTGTGACGAACTTTGGTTCAGTAGTTGTTTTCTTTGTTGGGGTGTCGAGTTTTGAGCATAAAATTTCTCTGACTGAACTCTATAAACTAGAGCACTGTGATACCAGTTGTCACAGGTTTTATTCAGAGGCCTTACAATAAAACTGTATTTATCATGGCTTCCCCAGTTACTAGCAGTACTTGTAATGAAGGAGAAAGAGCTGGCTTATGTTTTTGCATATAAAAGTCTGTACCTGTATATTCTATGTCACGAACAAACAACAACAAAAAAACCCTGAAGAGTTGCAGCTGTATAAATCTTAATATGGGGTGTGCGGTATATGGATTTAAAAGTATTTTATGTCTTTTTCTTTATCTGCAGGGGGTTTTTCCTTTTCATTCAATGCTGCATTTATCTAGAATTTGGAGATAGAATTAAATTTGAACACAGTAACTAAAATTTGGCCAGTCTTTGAATTATATTTTAGTATATTATTACCACTTCCAGCATTATTCACAGTGAAAATATGTTTGTACTGAGCTGAGCCCTTTATCTGTCCCTGATTTCTTGTTCTTTGACTTCTTTGACCTTTCTGTTTTTGTTCTTATTTGCTATCTTGGTGTGTCCTAAAAGAAAGATAGTTCTATTAAGTCAAATCATATAGCTGTTGAGCTCAATACCATGTCTCTAACACAAGGCAGAGGCAGATTATGAAAAGAGTTATGAAAAAAGACTTATGAAAAGTGTTCTTAAAAAAAAAAAAGGCTATGGCAAATGGGATTTTAACATCTTGATTTTGCTATAGTTTCATGCAAATAGTGATGAATAATTCTGAGATATTCTTTTCTTCATTCTCTTTAAAATGCAAAGGAAGAAAACATTCAGGTACAGAACTGTGTATCTCCTTGAAAGGGCATCTTGGGGAAAAAGGTGGACTTTTCTGACTTCAGTGCAAATTTTCCCGTGGCAATTCAGGAATTTTATTTTATTTTTTAAAGCTTATTGATTAGGCAGGAAAGGGGTAACTATTTTTTTTTTGTCTCTTTTTGCTTTGATGTATGCTAATAAAATAAAGTTCAGTGACAAGTCTTCAGGCTGAGTAACAATGAGTCAAGCGTATATTAAATGTTGTTCAGAACAACTATATTACCTAGAGCTTTTCTTAAACATAAGTAGAGAAAACTGGCTATGTACCAAGACATCATTTTAGGATTGGAGGAAATAGTAGCACTGCAGTCATCCTTTTCAGTCAGTAAAGAAATGCAGGAAACACTCTTGCTCAGGAGGTAACAAATAATGCTTTGGACAAAGTATCTTCTAAAAACTCTATTTTAATGCTGATTCTCTATATGTATGCTTTGATACCTAATTTTATTCACATCAGAGAGCAAGCTACTGAAGTTTCTATTTATTTTCCTGTTTCTTGAAGAAACTGCATAGGTAACTTTTGCTGTTGGTATTCATACCTGTTAAATTCTGAATGGTGATGCAAACTGAGCAGTTGTCTTGTTAACTGTATCTTTGGTCTCTATTGCTGTGGTGAGACCTGAGTTTTATCCCACATGCTGAGTATTGCCAAGTGGTATGTCTTGGAAGAGTGGGGATGCAAAACTTGATTTTTGTGTTGTGTCAACTCATTGTTCACTTGAGCCCTTAGTTTCTCTCCTTGATCTTCTTTTTCTTCTCCTTTCCTCTCAAAATATCTTTTAAAAATATATATAAAATAAGAAACTCCAGCCTGTCTTACTTGCTAAACAATTTCTTCTGCTTGCAGAAGGAACTAGAGAAAGGGGTTTTGCTAATGGCCAAACCAGTGCTTGGTAGTCCTGCTCATTTGTCCCTTGTCAGTCTTAGGCCATCTTTTGATATGCTCTGGTTTGGGAGTGAGAAGCTCTAAGTTACCACTAGCAGAGATCTGTAACAGCAATAACGATTTTGAATAAGAAGATATTTTTTTAAATGAAAGGTCTCGGTCCTATGTGACTACTCTCGGTACAATTTCCATTTTCTCACTGTTTTTATTATCTGAGGGCTTCTAAGGGTACCGGATTGAGACAGGCAGCTTAGCACATCAGGTGGCATCTCTCACCTGATTTTGCTGTAGCTCAGTTTTGAGAAGAGGCCTTTTGGTGTTCGTGTTTGCTTTTCAGTATTGGTTTCCACTGGCTCTGAAAGTGCAGAATACTGGCTTGATATGCATCGCATTTCTAGCCAAGTGTATCTGTATGAGAAAGTGACTAACTGCTGGCTGCTTTCTCTTCTTGCTTTGTCCCTCCTTCTGTCTTCTATTAACAAGACATCTCCCTGTACTTGCTAATAGATGCGTTCCCTCACATGCTTCTCATCTGGCTGCTGCTTCCTTCCTTCTGGTGCAGAATCGCGGAGCAGTGTGTGCTGAAGTGCTGAAAGCTGTCAGCTCCTTCCAAGTGACTAGGAAAGCGTATACAGGCAACACTTCGGGAAGCCAGCATGGCGTATTTTTGGGGGGTCTGAGGAGGGGGTGGAGCGGGTTTGCTTTATTTTATTTATTTAAAAAGAAAAAGATTCTTAGGTTCAGGATTTTTTTATCCCCCTTGAAATACATTCATTGATGCAGTTAATTAATCTTGTATTATTCTACAGTTAGTGTCTGAAAAGCAAATTCCTGCTGGTGATGTCGGCTCACCGACCCCTGCAGGAGCTGAGCGCTGCACCCCGAGCAGTTTGGGAGGGCCGGGAGCAGCGAGCCCACGCAGATCCCTGCCAGCACGTGTCCCTGCCAGCTGCCACCCCGCTGAGAGCCTGGCAGGCTCCGCTGTGGCACCGTGCTGCTGAGAAATGACAGCAGCAAACCACTGCGAGGTGAGGAGGAAGAGAGAAAAGAGGAAGCGCAGGACGTTGGCTTTGTGCTCTTGCAGTTGCAGTCGTTGGCACACACACAGGAGAGTCAGATAGTATTAATAGGAATTTTTAGGGGTCTCAGCTGAAAACCCTGGGACTCTGATAGCTCTGTGGCATGGGGCTTTCTTGGTGTTCCCAAATTAATCATGTCTTCTCTGCCTGCAAGGAAGTTGCCAGAACAAGAACTTGCTCACCACTATAAGTACTGAGACTCTTGCCCTTTATGGTGCCTCCTAGGGTCATTTGTTGTGACATTTGTAGTTTTGCAGAAATAAGGACACTATAAACAATAAACAATTGCAAGTCTGCTTCTTGTTTGACAACTTCAAGCTCAGTGGATAGAGAGGCTTGAGTAAAAATGAGTCCAATTTTTTGTTTTAGGGCACTTCAACTTGTCTTGTAAATCTCGTGTGCTCTGATGGATTTCCTAACTTGACAGTGAAAACATTTTAATAGATTGAGTAAAAATCTTTGTGAATTTAAACTGTATTGCTAGAAGCAGACCAGCAAAATTACTTTTCCTTTTTTTAAAAAAAAAAAAAGACATGCTGTCCATAATACTGTTGTAGATAAATGAGCAGCAAAAAGCTATGAAGATAATTTTTCTTTTAGAAGGGAATAAGGACTTGAGGATAGAGTGCTGGGAAGGGACTCAGGAGGGCTGGTTTTTTAGTGGTATAATACCATTTTTGTGTAGTCTCTACGTGCCGTATAACAAAATTCAGTTCCCACATTGTGTATCCGCAGAATGCAGAGTCTTAAGCACTGATTTCTTCCATCTTTCTGGTTGTATAAGTGGCTGGACTAATAAGAAATCTTTTGTCAAGATTGCTTCCACAGTTCATTGTACAAAACTCCCATCCCCTCATCTTTTGATGGCTCCCATCCACTTTCTGTTTCTAGAGAAGATGGATATATTCAAAAGAAATTCATACTTGCTTTGGAGCTACTTTACCAGAAGATGTTCTTCAGTGAGCAGTCTCCTTTAGGAGCTTATTTACAGGCTCAGCAGATGTGTGTTCATCTGGATGTGGAAAATAAACTTAGGGCTATACCAAGCTCTGTTTATTATAGCTTGGTTCAATACTAGTACTGTCAGAAGCGTTGATTTTTCATAGTATTAATGCCCTATGAGATTTAATGAATCTGCCATACAAGTGTCGTTACAAGATTGTTGTATTTGTTAAGAGCCTTCTTCAAGACACATCAGGTGAGTCTCGAGGAAGAAATGTAACTAAAAATAGTCAGTAATGTAGTAGTCAAAAAGATTACTGACTTAAACAGTTAACCAAAAGGTATTTGTGTATATGTATATAAACTATATACCCAGTCATGAGATGTGCCAAAATAAATTATTTGGAACTTAACTTGTGTAAATTATCATTTCTACATTAAGAAAAATCCAGATGAGCCCTTTGCCAAGAATTTTTGAAGGAAAAGGTTTTTTTCAGTACTTTGTTTTATAAACAGCATCTAATTACTTCCTAGGTTCAGGAGTTTCATTATGAAAGAGGCAGATCATACTAGGGATAGTGGCAGAGCTTGCTTAAGCGAAGAGATGCTTGTCGTCATTGTTGTTCTTAAGACCATATGTTTAAAGTCTGTTTTTAAGACCGTATGTTTAAATTGCATTTATTTCGTCTGACCTTGCTATGTTAGAGGTCTGAAATCCCAGCCAGGAATTCATACTCTGAAACCAGGACTCTGAAACACCAGTTAAGCGTGACACCAGTAGGTAAGCGGTGGGAAATGGGGTGGTTTAGCATGCAAGTGTTGGTACAGCACTCTCAGTGAGCACTGGGAGCTGTAATCTAACATGTGGACCTGTTCTTAAAAGTATTTGAGAGTGAAAGAGCAAAATGTGTGGCTGTCATTTTTCCTTTTTGAGAAAAGTCATCAGAAGTTCTTTGTGCAGTTCTAAAATTCTTCTTTCCCCCTACTGGCAAAGCCGTATTAAGTATCAATATTCATTAAATACCACCGAGATGATAATGTAATAAAGAAATAATCCTCGGGCCCACATCTCTACTTCTCTCCAGAAGAGTTGAGGTTGAGAATATAATTAAAGATTAAAACTCTGTTTGCATTCTGGAACATGGAGATATCTTTTTGTACATGATGGGGAATTGTATTAATAAGGACGAGATCAGTTTCCAATAACTTCGAATACTTGGAGCTCACTTAATATCCCTGTTCATGTTTAAGTTTCTCCCGGTATTCCGTTAGCTTGACTTTAGCAAGACAGTGCAACAGGAACTGTAAAAGAACATGTTGCTACAATGTGTGACCCTTTTGCTCTGCAAATTATTCCCTTTTTATATGAGGGAAGAAGATTAAAAATTAGTTCCTTATCATGTAAGACAATAGCATTTACATGAATAGGTTTAATTACTTTGTAGCCATGTGCTGTGTAGATCAAACATGAATTTTAGCATTCGGTATCTTGTGAACAATTTGGATCACATTTGTGTTGTTTTCTTTTTGGTAATTTGATGAACGCCTGTTCTGCAGAGGCTTTGTGAAGCTGTTTCATTGTCAATTGTAGCATATTGTCGTGCAGTGAGATTGCATTTAACTTTAACTGATACTGATTTTAGTGTGTTCAGAGTTTACTTGCATATAACTTTTTGTTGGCTGAGTCTCCAATATTTCACTTGGTCAGAATAAATGGAAAGCCTCTTTATAACTTTCTATACTGTACTTCATCAACTCGTTAAATAACTCTCAACTTCCCTTAAAGATTTCTAACCAATCTATTCTTTATCTTTTCTTCTCTGCACGTTTAAATTTTTCTTGTACCTGGCCAGTGTTTATTAAATAATTTTGTCTTACTTTGTAATGATTTCATTAATTTTGGACAGAAAATGCAAAATATTGGTGCTTTTGCCCCCCCAGATACTGGTATTTCACTAGCACAACTAATTTAGCTAGATGAAGTGTTCATCCTTGGTGACCTCTGGTGAAAAGGATTGTGCTCATTCCGTAGATGGTTTTGTGAGCATTTGTCCATTAGCTATAAATCTATTACAGATTCTCAAAGCCGTGCTGTTCCTTTGGGGGGGGTTAGTGTCCATGTTTTTTAAATACAGTGCTGGAGGGACAGGATGCGACGATGCTCTTGCAGGTTTCTTCAAAGGAAAGCTACAGAATAGCCTGAACTTGCTCAAAGTGCCACCTACAACACTGTTTCAGAGAATAGCAAAGTCCCGAAGTGATTGTTTTCAAACCACGTCGAATATTATAAGGGGTAACGAGCAAACAGGAAAGCACTATTTTGACAGCTTTGTTACAGGAAGATAAGTGCTGAGAAATTCAGATCATAATGAATTTCAGCAGCTATTGAAAATACGATAGTTTCAAGTTATTTTAAGATACAGCCATGTTTTGTTTTGGATTTTTTTTTTTCACGTTTCTCCTCTGCCTACCAAACAGAGATGACAACAATTGATTTGAGACAGGTTGTTTTAGGGAAATAGGACAGGATCTTCTAAGGAAGTAGCACACCTTCATTTTAGTTTGAGCAAAACCTTTGGGTAATTCTAGTTTCATCGAATACAGTAAGTATTACATTTGTATTCTAAGGCATGGGAGGAAAGGCTTTAACTACATAATCCCGATTTCTTTATCTTCTTGACCACTTTTCCCCACCTAAGAAATGTGGCTGACGGAATTATTGTAATGTACGTTGCCACCACAGTATTAGAAATTGTGATTTAAGTTACCCTTAAACTAAATGGCAATTTTTAACAGGTGTAAACGGATCAGGTTCTGTTCAGATTCAGTAGCTGGGATGTTCAGAGCCCAGAGCTGGGGAAGCAACTGCCATGCTTGAACCTGTATTGTGTTACAGATTATGAGGGAAAATTCCTAGGTCATAACACATCGTTTAATTTTATTGAACTGAGTTTTACCTAGAGAACAGCTGTGTATGTAGGTGTCAAGTTGTTAATTCTGGTTTTCGGATGTGGTACAAGACATCCAAGTTAAAAGGACTAGTTACCTAAAACATGATTTGAAGCTTTTCAGAAGTTTTTTTCCAAAAGGTCCGTGTCAAGAGCAGTGAGGACCGGTTCGCAGAGCTCAGCAGCACACTGTTCCCAGACACAGAGAGGTGATGAGCCTGCCAAAGCCGTGTTGTCTTTCATTTTGTGCATTTTGTTTAAATACTGGGGAAAAAAGCAATCTGCTGTTGAATGTAATAGCACTCTGTCACTTCCAGTTATGCGGTATTTACTGCTCAGCACTCAGTATAATTTAATTGGGAAGAAAAAAAAACAAAAGTCTTGCTTTGGTTATGAAGGGTTGTGTTGGACAACTCCAGTGAGGTCAAATCTGATAGCTTACTGGGGCTTTAACATTGATCGGTGATCTTACTGTTTGTAGCCACAGATACTTCACTGAGCTGCACTCCAAAAAAGGGAGAAAGGGGTAGTCCAAGTGAACTTTCGATTTTGGTGTAAGAGGTAAATAGAGTTCTTAATTTGCTTTCTCTTCTTTGTATTCCCTGCTGTCACTAGGGTTATGTCGTGTTTAGCTTTGAAACCATGAATGTGCTTTGCCATGTGTTAAGGTAGCAGAGATGCTGAAGGAAGGAAGATCATACAGCTGTATTTTTCATTCTTTCCCTGTTCGGTCTGTAAGGTCTTGAGGTCAGGTGTTTGTCCTTTTCTGTGCTTCGTTAAGGATGTGTGTGGTTTCTCTAGTAAGTTTTCAGTAGTGGACCAGCACAGATTTAATTAGCGTCTGAAATCTGAGGGAAAAAAAAGGTGATAAGTGTACTGCAGTGCTCGGTGCTCCAACAGGTAGGTATCTGCTGGGACTCAGAGCCCACTTGTGTGTCTCAGACTTCTAAATTTTTGTATGGCATATTGTAATGCAATCTAAATCTGATGTTCTCTTACTTCGTAAATGAGATCCAGCGTTACTAAACCAGCATTCATTTAGTGGGAAAAGTCCTCTTACAGTGGAATAAATACGGGATTGGCGTTTAGGTTTATTTGGGCCCCAAGTTGGGTCCCAGGATATGCTCATGAAGGAGGCACTGCCCAGCTTGGCCACTTGTGCAGCAGGTGGGCCATGGAATGGCTGCTGTGGAAGCTCCCCGATGTTGCCAGAGGTCTGGCAGACAGCTGAGTAGGCTCCCCAGGTTGCTGCTCAGGTGCAAGGAAATTTCATTCAGAGGTTTGTGTCCATTCTTGCGTCTGCTTGGCGATGCTTGGTACCTACTAAGTCAATACCATTGGTGTTCTGTGCAACTTTAGAAATATGATCCCTTCAAAAAACTTTAATCTTGATCTAATCTCCTAATATGTAGATATATCTGACAGCAGTGGGGTTTGTAATAATCCTCTTTATTTTGTTATACCTGATCAATGCCTTTTTTCTTTTTTTTTTTTTTTTTTGGCTGTAGTCATATGCAGAAATTCATTTCATTCCGATAAGTGCTATACAGCTGCGTATTTTCTTGCAAAGTAATTATGAAAAACCAGCAGGCATTGATCAACACAGATTGTCCAAATAAAAGAACTTGACTAAAACCAAATGTTCCTCGTGATATTCATTAACAGGATAATAATTTCTATTCGTGCCAGTACAAGAGACAGAGGTCGTGGATGTTGCTTTAGCTCCAGTAAAATTACTGAGATTTTCATTAATGATGTTGTAAGATTTTGTAGTGTGTTTTAACACAGGGAAAATCTGTACTATCCATTCACTTTTCAGCAAGTATTCTAACCAACCGCTGTGGAAAGAGTGCACGTAATTAAGATTTCATCATTTCTTTATGGTGTAAAGAGCTTCTCTAACCGGTTTGCTGTGAGCTGTTCTGGACTGATAGCCTTAGCTCGTGTGTCCTTGTAGTGAATAGCTCCATGAACATGTCTTTCTTGGAGGCATTAGCTAAAAGAGGCCTTGAGCTGATTGTTGTTCATGTTTTGGTGTCATACTCCACAAACTAATCCCGCAAATAGGATTGCTCTGGGTGTGATGCACAGCCTTGTGTGACTGAGCACAGCGATTTGAAATAATTCCCATCTACTTTGCCAAAGATTAGCTGGAGCACTTCACAGCTGGGAGATGAAAAAGTTGTATCTCGCTGGGATTTGGGGGCCATGTACCATCATATATCTCAGTGTTCATTTTCTAGGATATGCATGGACCCAAAGCAGTGCGTAGCCCTTAGTGAACATTACTGTTACTGAGAACTGCAGTTATGTTGTAAAACAGCAAAGTTCTGACTCTTTGATGTATGCTTGCCTTAAAGGTAATGTTTGGGTGAGAATTGTGCCATTAAACGGTGGCAATTAATTAAAAGTTGTTCCGGAGCCCCAGCCGTTGGAAGGTGCCCTTGCAGCCTTTAGAGCAGAACACCAGTATTGCACTGTAGGGAATCCCTGTACTTTCAGAAAAAGGGAAGTTAAGGATGAAGATTTTAATGTGTAATTAAAGGCTACAAATACTAGTTTAACTGCTTGTTTCTATGTCAAAAAAAAAAAAAAAAAAAAAAAGAAACAGGCTACTAGTGGTTGGGCCAATTAGTGAAGAACAAGCTCGATAAGAGGAAATTTTATGAACTTAATAATGATATCAAAGCTGTTGCTAAAGCTGTGATTTTTATCATATGATTGCTTTAACCCCCCCTCTTTTTAGCTCGACTGTTTGGTGTGGAGGGGGACCAGAGGCTGCTTTGCTGCGGCAGGCGATCAATCTGAAAAGAATAAATTAAACCTGCCGCCTGCCAACTTCAGAAATGCATTACAGCAAGCGTTTCCATATTCATTGCTTGTATACTCCATTGTCAGAGATGACAAGCAAAAAGAGCAGAGCCCTAATAAGGTGGGGGAGAAGGTCTCTCTATTTTGATGCTTTAGCAAAACCAGTGTTATTGCATAACGTTGTGTAATACGATGCCATGTGAGCCTTGTGAATGTATTTATTAATGATGTCACTTCTGCACTTCTACGCGATTCCAAGTAACCTTTAGCTATTTAAGGGAAAAGCTAAACAGCCGTACTGTGACAAGAATAAAAGTACTTTCAAATGTGAAATGTGCTGTTAAGAAGGAAGCTCTGGATGTCTCACAGTAAGAAAACTTTGACGAATCTTGCCTAAAAATAAAGACAATTACAGTCACCCGTATCTTTTGACAGTAACTCAACAGAAAGGGAAAGGTTTCCTAAGCAATGAACTG
This sequence comes from Nettapus auritus, assembly GCA_011076525.1. Lineage (NCBI taxonomy): Eukaryota > Metazoa > Chordata > Aves > Anseriformes > Anatidae > Nettapus > Nettapus auritus. The sequence goes on along the minus strand of CM021781.1, from coordinate 6,956,429 downwards.
CAGAAGGGGATTTACTGGGGGGCTAAAGTGGGAAGTATGTGGGGACTAAAGTGGATGTTCCTATCCCTGAGGACCACAGTGTGCACTGCCTCGGGGCAGCTGTGTTCGTGCTGGTCAACGGACCTGGCTTCGGAGTTGGACAAAGACAGGGAAATGCCCTTTCTAACTAGGAGGGATACACAGTAGAAGTGCTTTGCTATGCTTTCTTTACTTGATGTTAAAAATAACCATTATTACTTTTTTATTTTACTTCAGGGCATTGGCTGGGTATTCATGTGTTTACAAGGAACCCTATGGATGGGTTAAATGAAAAAAGCTTGGGTAGCAGGTTCTAGCTGATCACTTCAGGGTTTTCCTCTAAACATTATCTTCATTTCTAATGATTATAAGTATTTTGGTACAAGTATTTGCTTGTCCCATTTCCCCAATTGCCAGTATGAAAAAATGAAGTGCAACTATTTGAAATTTCACTGGGTTAAGTTATTTGGTTTTCATTTCTCTATAGATATTGCTCTACTGTCATTTGCATTCCTAATGTTTTATTTTTGCAGAGCTCTTCCTCTTTGCTCTATAGATTTTTACCTAATAAAATCTTAGCACTGTTTTTGTAACTTCATTAATATTATTCAGTAGTATGTGTATGTCATTTTGAAAACAAGTGTGATAGTGTAACATACATTTCTAAGTGGACATAGATACATTTGTCTCAGTATTCTAGTTGATTTCCCTGATTCTTATTTTTGCATAGGTAACATAGGGAGTAAAATGCTGCACAAGGAAGACCTTATTAACATTATCAGACTGTTCTGCTGACTTTTTTCTGTGGCTTCTTTTGGTTCTTACAAATCTTATTTTGGGAAAAGTAATACATTGGTGCAGAGATCATGATAAAATAGTGTATTAGTCATTTAACTTTTGCAGTGTTTATCTGCACACCTCGAATGAAATGAAATAAAGTTTACATTCTATGTATGATCATTGTGCTCCATTATTGCCTGTGGTACTTTGTTTCCATCCCTCACAAAATATAATTGTGGAATAGAGATGAGCCTTTTCATTGTCACCAACATCTGTTTAAAAGCACTTAAAGATGCGGAGTTTCCTGACCAAGTTATTGCAGAGCAAATTGCTATTTTGTTGAGTTGCTGTGTGCCTCGGTTTCCCCACTTGAGCTGTATGAATTGTATCAGCTGGGAATTGTGTGGGAGTGCTGAGAGCTGCTCAAGTAATACTTGTACAAAGCTGGGATAAGAGAAAGCATTAACTGTAAGGCAGATACTTTCATATAGGTCAGGAGTCTGGAATCTTGTTCAAGCCCAGTTATTTTTTTTTTAAACAAAATTCAAAGTCCAGGAGTGACACGTGAAGAATGAATGGCCGTATCTTTCCTACCTGTGAGACCCAATAGGAAGCTCTAACTATCCACTGTCAGTATTCATTCTGATAAATGGATGGTGATGTATTATCCTGTATCTTTTGTGTTCTTGCCTTTAGGTGTTCATTTCAGTGATGGAAGACAAAGTGCAGACACATGAAATAATTACACAGCAAGCTTGGCTGGAGCCTGTCAGTCTGTGTCAAGCTCCCTAGACGTCTTGAATCTCAAAATTGTTGTGCTCTTTTGCTGATTGTTACATTTAATGTTTGGTATTAAAATCAAATACGCTCCAGAAGTTGCAAAAAAAATACCTTACTGTTTTGATGTATTTTAAGTCAAAGTTTAACAGCTCTGTCCAAAATAGCACTATAAAACTGAGCTCCCCTCAAGCCAAACCCTGGCTTTCTACTTGTCTTTTACATGCAGATCCTTCTATTTCATTTTGGCTTTTATATTTTGACAGATGATGCTTTTGCTCTTGACAAATCTGTATGTGCCTTGTAGACAGGTCTTATAAAAAGAGCCCTTTGTGAAGGACTGAAATACAAATCAAACGTGGATCTGAATTTGGGGCTCATCAGCTACATGGCAGACTCATAGTTTGAAGAATCAGTTATAGCTAATAGTACTTCTTGGTGTTTATAATAAAGGTAGTTTAAATATTCATTGCTTTTTAGTTAAGAAAAGAGGGCATTAGGCTGGTTAGGCAAATGGCACTGAGCTGTATAGTTAGCAAGTAACCAACAGATTTGAAAGTTCAGGAAATAATTTCTGGTTGGTGATAATTGGTCAGGTGTTTAGATTACTGAAGCGTGATCCATCCACTGTGTGTGCTGAACAGATCCCAGCCTGCAGTTCCTCTGTTCTTGTGTGCAGTAATTATTCAGGTACCACCTCTGTTAACCCTCTACCTATTGCATTTTCTAGTCAAGTTGACGGCAGTGGAAAAGTTAGCTGTGGCAGTGGGTGCTCCATGTTCCCAGCTCTTGGTTGCAGCTTGATTTCCAAGCAGGGATTGGTCTGGAGTTGCCCAGTGCAGCCTGCCACTCGGGGCTGGACCAGATCAGCCGCCAGGTTGCGTGCTTGCATGATCCTTTCTACTTCAAAAGTTTCTCTTCATTTAGACAAAATGCTACTTCAACACTGTGTTTTTTTACAGCATAATAGTCGGTAAGCAAATCTAATGCTATCTAGTCTTAAGTATTTCTGAGAAAGTGAATCTAATTTCTTGACATGTCACAACAATGGTGGCTTTTGTATGGCACCTGTTAAATGAGCTTGTTGACAGAAAACGCCAGGTAGAACTATCTTAACATGTGATTATGCTTTTAAAATGAAAATGTATTTTCAATGCACAGATAGCCACTTCAACACTGCAGACAGAAAATCAATTATAATTTTTGCTAGTACAGCTAAAATACTACCTGCTGGTACTAATTTCTTTTTGTTGTTCTACAATTGCTGTCTTCCCTGTGTGTGTTGTTTTTTTTATTAACACATCAATGGAGATAGAAATTCCGATGGCAAAGCCTGTGTGGTGTAATACCTGTTTCTCTCTCCTGGTATGCACTTCTGCATCTTTCTGCTGGTACCGTACCATGCTTGAATCATCTGTTTATATACCCACTTAATTTTTATTATGCTTTAGGCATCATTCTCCACCAGTAAGCTCTTACACAACTGAGCTACTGTTTGCTTTTGCTGTTAATTATTTTGCTGAAGTGTCAGTGTATGCTGTATCTTAAAGATCTACATTTTGCAGATCTCTCAGACACTTCTGCTGAAGTTCTTTTCCATGTCTTAAAATGCTGGTGTAAATAAGCTACTTTGAGAGAAGCTGGTTGTAGGATGGTTTTTAGTTTTCAGGTTGTTTGAAATGTTTGCTCGTATCTTAACTTGTTCTGGTTGGTTGGTTCAGTACATTTCAATAAAGAGGTTCTCTCTCACACACAGCCTGTCCAAACAGTTGACTTCCTTCGCTTTCAAGTCCTAAGTAAGTATTTCATTTCCATCTCCTGAATGTGAAGGACAGGATATATTGGGAAAACTAGCTCTGATTTGAGTATAGAGCCTCTCTAGAGCTGTCAGTTAGCACTGATGCAGTGTGGCATGCGAGGATGGAATGTGCTCCTTTACTGCCTTGTGCTACTGTGCAATATACACACACATTGAAAGTACAGTTAATGTTTTAGGGATTTTTTTTTAAGCCCTTGGAAAGAGTAGAATGAGCACTCTGTTTTGTTTGCCCTTATTTTCTGTCTTTTGCTATTACGTGCTTCTTACTAGCAGCAGTTTACAAAGAAGCCTATTTTCTGTATAATGGGATGGGTTGCAGACAGACAGTCAAAGCAGCAAACCTTTGAGTAGCGCAGCTGAGGATGTAACTATAACTACATTTGACTTGTTTTCAGTCAAGCTTTCTTTTTCAGCTTTCCCAACTTCGTGCTTCCTTTTCAGAGATGTTGTGCAATGTTTGTCTCATTGTGTCTTTTGCCAAGTAGTTATGTAAGCCATTGATTGCATTGCATTGTATAATTTTCTTTTTTTAAAAAAAAAAAAAAAAAAAAAAAAAAAATATGAAGTACTATTAAGATCGTGATTGATTTATTAGATCAATAGTTATAATTTTTTTGTATTTGGAATTTACAGTGAACTTGATTTTAAGTAGGCAAAAAATGAGGAATAATTAAATGTTTAAACAAATGCCAAATACAGAAACACGCATCAATTCAGTGAGTAGTGAATGCAAATTGGATGTCAATGGAGAGCTATTTGAAATGTCTGCAAATTTACTGATGTTCAGAAACCTAACTGCAGGACGATTTTTGAGGTGATAGATGCCATTTGGCATATTTCATCTGCTTCTGCAGGGCATCAGCTTCAACTGGTTGACTCGCAGTAGCTACATGTTAGCTAATTAATCTTGTAATTTGCTGCCATGTTACTAGGTGAACCTGTGTTCTGGTAGCAGCATGAATTTGAGATAATGGTTTCCTAATGATTGAAATAGCAATAACAGCCCTGGCCCTCATGGTTGTCTTCAGCTTTCCTCCAGTTTTCAGAAAATACCAGGTTGCTCTTACTGAAAATTCTGCCTGCTAATACAGATAGTTTTCAGCTGTATTTATTAAAATAACTGAGCTGTACTCACTTCTTTATACAGTATATTTTTATACATTATGTAATATATATAATATATAAAACACCATACTAAAGTAATATATTGATATATATTATGCCTGTCTTTAATATCAAACTATTAGTAGCTTTTGCTCTGTGATGAAGCAGAGTTTGTTTTTAATTGGGTATTATTTTTTGTTTATGGCATCTTAAGACTTTTCCTAGGAAAATATAGAGCTCTCAGTTAGGTGGACTACTCTGGAAGATTTGCCTGCAGAGTTTATAATTAAATTATTGAACTTTTTTCACAATGAACATGTAAGCTTGACAGCACAGCTGTATCATTTGAACAGCTATCTCCAGAAGAGGCAAAACAGAAACGCTATGTTTAAAACACAAGAAAGCAACCGTAACCTTGCCTTAAAATACATTATCATTTATCTCCATATTTAAAATTTTGTCTGTGTGCAGGAAGTGTCTTTAGTCAGTGTAAAAATCTAATTAAATCTTCTCATGGTAGCGATTCATGGCTGACCCCCTCTTTACTGGAGCATCGTATTAGAATAATAAACCACTCCCTGCTGAGAGACACTGTCATTGACAGGCAAGCGAGACGCTTTGGCTGCTGATTAGAAAAGGTTGATCAGGCTCGTATTGTCTTCCGAGCCTGCACAAAATCCTTTATTGGCCCTTCTGCGGCAGAACTTCAGAAATGCCACTTGGCAGCCTGCGGCCTGGCGTGGGGCCGGCCGGGATCCCAGCCAGCGCCGTCTCGCGTCGGGCCAGTCACTCAGATCACGGTGGGCAGCCTTTTTAATAGGGACCCTCAATGCACAGAGGCTGCTCTTTTTGTAATCATTTACTCTAAAAACCTGTGTAGCATCTCGGAATTTCTTTACTGTGGTAAGCACCTTGACGTTCCTTCCAGGAGCCTGTGCTTTACACAGTTTCGAGCTCCATGTTCTTGAAGCTAGCCAATTTTAATACTCATGTTTTTATTTTCCTAAGGAGATTGTCATTCCTTATTTTTTTACTTAGGCAGTTTTCTCTCTTAGTATACTTTTAAACAGGTTTTTTACTTTTTTTAGTAGGCTGAAAACTTCTTCCTGCTTGCACTGGAGACAGCCATCCTAAAGGAGTTATTTACCTCGGATGTTTTGGGCAGGAAAGCTGGGTTATGTTTTACTCTTTAAGGAAGCTGTGCAGGCGAGGTAAAGAGATGCAGATACAAGAATATACTTGTGAATAGAGCAGTGTTTGCTTCCCATAGTACTTTTTTGGCTTCCATCTGGACTTGAGCCCCACGAAGTACTTAAAGCCCTGCTCTGCCTGGTGAGCACGGTGGAGCAGCACAGGCAGAGCACAGACTCTAGCATTTAAAAAGCCACAGTGAACATAAATCCTTTCTGATCTCCGCTGTGGTTGCACACTGATCCTTGTGTGTGAGGGGAAATAACATCAGATGAGAGAGAACCTGATTACAAGAGTGGGAAGGTAGCCAAGAAGGTGCAGTGAAATTCTGGAGAGTCCCTTTGCTGAGGTGTCTGGACTGTGTTTGGCAAGCCCAAGGGTTACTGGCTCGATAAGCACTTTCCTTTAGCAGACTCGGTTGTTTACTTCTGCTGGTGGTGGTGGAGTTGAAAGAGAATTTCGTTTTCCAGAGTACTTAAGGGAATTAATCCTCCACCCCGCTGACTTTCAGTGGAAGTGATGCAATTCATTTCCATGCACCCTGTAAAAATCCCAACCGAAGGAAACTTGCTCTGGAATGAGAACAGCTTGTTTAAGAAGCCACGGAGGAAAAGGTGATGAGAGGCATGTCTTCTAGAAAACAATGTTTTGAAGGGCTTCTCTCCTCCAAATGTTTGTACAAGAGAGTCTTGAATTAATAAATACCTAATTGTACTTGTTCTTTGCAGCTTTTGTACTAGAGGGGTGCAGAGATGACCTTGAAGGAGACTTTGGATAAAGCTCTGAGTTTTAAGAGATTTTTCATCTCTGTAGTACTGGAGGAAGATTGAAATACTTGGTCAAAGCATAATCCTGAAGTGAAAAATCAGGATTAATTATGAAAATGCCTCAAGAAAACTTAAAAAGTACATTATCATAAAACTTGAAAGAGTTTTTTGGTAAAAGTTTTTGATAAATTGATTGCATGGTGTTGCATAAGTCATTGCTTGTTGTAGTTGTGGGTTTTTTTTGTTTGTTTGTTTTGTTTTTTTAACCCCTCTATAGAAAGTCACTTGGGAGTTTGGCTGTCTGCTACTGCATTTGTAAAAGGTGGAAGGTATTTGGGAAACAGATACTGGTCAGTTCCCAACAGGCAGGAACGAGAGGGTTGCAGTTGTGCTTCCATTCAGTCCTTGGTTTCCAAAGGTGGCTGTGAGTCTGGTTAACTGTGGCTTCATGGCAGGCACTGCTGGAGATGCTGTTTTATGGCTACAACAGGTCACATTCTGCCCCTTAAATGACATGGGCTGCCGCAGGTTTGGGTGAGGATAATGTTAACATACAAGCCGGAGATGGGGACTCGGCTGCTCTGCTTCGCTTCAGAGACTGTGTTTCCGTGTTAGTTCAGGGGTGCCGAGCATCACAGCTCGTTTTTAACATGCTCCGTTCCCTGCCTTCAGTAAAACTCAGCGTCTTACAATAATGGAAGTGCCTCTGTGCTGTCTGTAATTATTCTTGCTGTCTCAGACTGAGCATGCTGACATGAGATTGAAATTTGAAAAATCCTGCACTCCGAAGTGCTTGGGGAAGGGCTCGCTCATCAAGTCTATTTGCAGGAAATAAGACAAGGGGTTAGTGTCCTTGGTTTTGTGTGCAAGCATTTGTAATGCTGATCAACACAGCTGATGGAAAACTTTTTATGAGCCACCAAACATGGGTATTTTTTAAAACTTTTAATGCCTCTTCTGTATTCAAGGACTTCTCATTTAACTTGTCATTTGAAGATGCAACAGATTTTCTGTCTGTACCTTTCACCTGCCAAGGCTTTCTCCTGTTGTTTTTTTTTTTTTTAAAAAAAAGAATTGTTTCTTTGAATAAGCGTAAACAGTTATGTATTTGAGGTGTGTACACACACACACAAACACACAAACACACACAAATTTATGTCTGTGTATGACCTTTCTTTTAAAAAAATGGTAGTCTTCATGGCCTCACAGGCTCAGATAATGTTGTTGGGTACAGTTAGTATGACTGAACGGTTTGTGGCTGCCCATCTATAATGCGTTCTTCAAAATTGTGTACTAGTTTTTGAGAAATCATCATGAAAATGGAATCTGAGTTACTGATAATCTAAATAACATCACACTACATGCTGCAGTGCCGTTTGTGATTCATTATCCTGATGTGTAATGATGTGATTTTTTTAATGTTTATTTTTCACCTTCAATTGCCTGTGTAATTAGAGAAGAATCTCAAGTGTCCTTAAAGGCTGATATCAAGTATCCTAAGTGCTCTTAGAAATAGTGCTATTAGGATTTAGGTTTTTTTTGGCCATAGTGTATCATTTTAATAAAGCACAAAGATCTTGAAGTGGACAGTCTGCTGCGTCTGCTTGGAGTCTCTTGGTGAGGCCTAAAATTTGAGTCTTTGCTTCCTGGTGCTCCCATTATGTATTCCCAAATCCTGTTCTGTAGGAATGACACAGTTCTAAAGGAACTAGCAATGCAGTGTGTCACGACTTCACTGCGATTGCAGAAGCCATGTCTTTAATGCCTTCATGTCTGTAATGTTTCTGTTTTTTTGAAGGGTTGTGCTTTTTCTCTTGACGAATTTGCTCCTTCAGGCACTTCTGTTCATCTGCGTATCCTTAGATGTTAGCATGTTTACAAGCTTTAGAAATCTGTTTCCACGATCCAGCTAGAGTCCAGTACAGTTTCTAAGGTAATAGCACTAGAATAAAAGTTGTGTATGAAAAAGTTGAATATTTTTGTTCTGATAGCTTCTGTCAGGTCATGAAAGGTTAGTTATGGTAGAGTGGCTAACCACACAGCCCACCCTACATGCAATCACAAATAAAGGCTGAAGCTCTGATACGCGTGCTGCTGCCTGCATTAGATGCTGACATGGCAGAGACAATAAGCGGCTCTGTTTTTAGCCAAAACTGAAAGAAAAACATATGGTAAGGATGAGAAATTCTACCGAGGCAGATTTTCAGAGTACTGAGCCATTCTGAATTTAAAGCCTGTTTTAAAACCACATGGTAATGCCTGCATAAGGTCAGAATGTGATTTAAGTAGGGGATACTTTGTTTAAAGCAGAAAATGTCAGGGCTTTGGTAACTAAACTGATATAAACAAAACCTGTCTTAGGAAAGGAGAGTGGTTTTGATCATGTTTTGATACTGTTAGACATTCCCTGGAGGTTTATATCCTTGATCTTCCCTTCCTCTCACCCTGTGCAATTTTTTTTGCCTTCGGTAAGCTCTGGGACTGGATGCACCTAACAAACGATCAGTAAGATCTCCTTCTTCCAGCTGTACTCGTGTATGGTCAAATACAGGGCAAAAAAAAAAGGCGTAATTGTGCAAAACATAGTATGTTTTTTATTCATCAAGCTCTCAACCCAAAAGTAAAATCTCACTAGTTTTGATAGGTATAGAATACGTAATAGGTATCATGCATTATCTGTTGCCTTAAATAAAAGGAGGTAAGTACTGTAATTTCTACTCTGTTGAGGGAGAAATAAAGCACAAAAAGTGAGAAGAAATTGCTGTTGAAATAACTCTTCAATAGCAGAGCTGAAAATAATGTGTTATAAAACACTGAATTCCATCTTTCGAAGAGGAATGACAGCACAGAATATCAGGATCCCATCACGCAGTCCAAACAATTGGACTTTTGCCACCTGCAGGGAGCCCCATTTACTTTGTTTAGGATCCTGGCAAGGCAGGTAAGCCAAAGCCCAGCTCAGCCCATCCTGTTTTGCAGAAAGAGGACTGAACATGATGCATTACTCTGATAATTCTGTCAAAGCACTGCCTGATGTTTACTGGCTTTATGTGAGCATGTCCCAACCTACTCCTGTTTCACTCTCCCTCACTGCCTGATTGACGTGCCAGTGCAGGAAGGGTCGTTACTCTGAATTTCTCCTGAGGACATTTGGCATAGCCTTACTGTATGGAAACTTGTAAGTGCATGCTCAAATTTAGGTTAACAGGTGGGGCACAAATTGCTTAACAAGTAACTTAAGAACCATCCTTGTAGATAAATGCTTATGTAGTGATTCTGATTCCCATCCAGGCCTCTGAAAATCACTGTTGTTAGCATTTAGTTTTGGTTGTTGAGCAACATCTAGTTCCTCAAACAAGTGGAAATAAAAACAATATATGTATGCTGTGAAGTATTGCTTCTGCAATTTTATTATTACCGATGTTGCATAGTTAGGGAGGGCTGTTTTTCCTCTAGAGGTACATATAAAGGAGTTAATGATGTTTTTCATAAAGCGTACGGTCTAGTAACAAGCTCAGACAAGATTCTGATGATGACTGTAAAGTAGATGCATGCTTATTTTGTTAACCAGCATTCACACATTGTAATATCCATATTCATCGCTTGATTACTACTGTGAATTTAAGGCATTTTGAAGAATGTTCCATATAAGCACCAAGAAAGCTATTTTGACTGTGCAGAGAAATGTCTATGGGAATTTGACTGCAAGGTCTTTATTTGTAACTTGAGGCTTTCCAATTTAAAGTTATGCTATTTAAGATGGTACACTGGAATTTGGTGTTGTGAAGAGAAGTCCTTTTGTTCTGTCTTAAAAACAAACAAACAAACAAAAACTATGAACTGATTAACACATTCTGAAAACACGCTTTTTCTTATTGAACATGTAGATGTCTGGAGACTGATGTAGGGGCAGGCTTGCATTTCATAAGTATTCAGCATGAGAACTCGTGTGCATTTGTAGTAGCACTGTCAACTCATACCTTTGAGGAAGTTCCTTATGTGTTTACACCATGTCACCTATCAGTGGATTCGCAGTGGTACTGAAGAATGCAGAACTGTGTTTGTTGAATAAACAATGTAGTATAAATAACACATTTTACCATAAAACAATATTTCCTTGTTGTAATAGAATGACACCAGTGCACAGCATTCTTGTCCCGTGAGGTTTGGTCCTTGCAGGGTTTGTGCTGGCACACAGCGTGCACAGCCACGTGGTGAGTTAGAATCACGAAACTGGTTTACGTTTAATACGTTTATTTTATTTTATTTTATCTATTTTTCTGATCCAGCTCCCCCAGCACAGCTGAGGGGGCTGGGATGTGTCAGTGCCTATTGGTGCTGAAGACTGAAGGTTGTTGAATCACAGCCTCAGGTTTCTAAATGCCTTTGTGAGTCCAACCCTTAAACACTGTGTTGGCTTCTAGAGAACTGTCCAGACTACTCAGCATGCATTCTTAAGTGCTGTACCAGTTTGGCCTTTTGTGAGTGAGAAGTGCAGATGGCTAAGTGTTTGGTACAGCTATACGTGCATATGCTTTTGAAGCAGACCACCCTGTGTTTATATGTAAACACTTTTAGACTATTTAGGCACAGAAGTTAATCTTTTGCATCCACTCAATAATGAAACGTAATGCCTTTATGACCAAAATAGGACTGCTAGCAAAGTGGAAAACAAGCTATCTTGCCGGAATAAGTGGAAAGCTGCCTTCTCTTGGGTTTGGAGCTGAATCTTTCAGATTTCAGATGCATGTTGTCTCACTTCTCCATGCTGGGCTGGGGATAAATTGTGGTCCAGGATATCTTAGCAAATTTACTCCTTCCAATCCGCGCATTCTGGCTTGCTTCTTCCCACACCCGTGGAGTCACACCACCAAGACGTTCTGGTGCCAGAACTCCCTCGTGCTTGCTGTATGTTGTAGCCCCCAGCCTGAGGAACTGTACATAACTCGAGTTCCAAGTTTGCCTCTTCTGCCCTCAGTCTACCTCATGGTAGTTAGAAGTTTGTTAGTTGAATAAGGTAATATTTTTTGCTTTATAGCGTATCATGAATAAAGATTTCACAGCAGGAACGGAGGCATTAAAGGAGTAACGGAAGAATGAGTTAGTGCGCAGATGACAAAGGAACAGAAGGAGGCACGATGAGCTGTTGTGAGGAGCCTGGCTGAAGTCTTCCACCAGCAGAAACTTTGAATTTCGATGAGAGCAGAGAGAGGAAACCACTGAAGCAGTTTGTTCAGAAAGGTCAGGAGGGCAGTGGTACGACTGTAAGACAAGACAGCGTGCCAAGGAAGTTTATAGCTGGGGGAGAAGTTGGTCAAAACAGGCAAATGAATTTAGTACTGAGGTCAGGAAACACAAGAATTTTTAAAGAGGTCCTATACAGAAGAGCAATGGCCTGAAATAACGACAAATCAACGAAACCTGTGGAATTTGGGGAAAGAGGCAGAGACTTCCAGGTTTGATGTACGGATATTGCAGGTTGTGACAGCTGTCTCATCTAATGTCTTGAGACTTGAAGGTGCTTTCTCAGCGTGAGAGTTGTTGAATTTCTTTTCATGCTCTTCATTGCCTATCCAAGCAGGAAGTGTCATTTCACAAAAGCTGGCAGAGGTCACTGTTTTAATAACTATTGTTAATTGATGCTGCTCAAAAGCCTTCCATCAACTTGAATTTGCTACCTGCAGAGACTTGCTCAGCAGGCAGCTGAATCAAATTAAAACTTTAATTCTGTGGTTAATAAATCACGCCAGAACTGTGACGGTATGTTTTAAAATACATTTCTCTAATCAGATTTTCTGAAAGCTATTTGTTCTCCTTATAAAACCTGGGGTATTTAAAATCATTTCACTGTTAAAAGCTTTCAGTTGATTATTCAGCCTAGTTCTGAAAAAAAAATAGTTGTGCCATTGGTCTTAGCGGAGTGTGGGCTGGCTCTTTGCACCAAAGTCTTTTTTAGTGAACACTACATACACTAGCAAAAGCTTGCAGCACCAGCCCATATTTCTGAAAAGTCGGTCACAGAAAAAGAAGCTATTAGCTGTGATGAAAATAGTAACTAAAAGCCCTCCCCAAAATATGGGAGCAAGTAAATACTGTGCTAGTAAGAGAGAGAATGTGTGGAGAGTTTCCCCTTTTGCTGTCCAGAATATCATGAATCACGGATTCAACAGAATCGGAGCATCTCTTCATCTCATGTGTGGGTTTTTCACCGAGCGTATAAGGAAAGATTAAGCTCCAAAGTATTACAAACATCTGTCTGTTTCTATCTCTACCTAAGATCATTTAACCAAATTTACTTTCTTCTGGAAGACCTCCTCCAAAAATTATTAATACCTATATTTCTAATTTTTTAACTGTACTGTTGAGTGGAAAAAAAAATGAACAGCATGCAAGTGAAACACTGTGTGGGATAAATGCTATTTAAATCTTGCCGAAGCTGCTAAACGTCATGCTAACGTTGGATCACTGGACCTAATCCAGTAAAAATGAAAATAAAGAAAAAAAAATAAAAAGGAGAGAGAAAGAGGTCACATTAAAGAACTAAGCCATCTGTCCAGTATGGAATTGAAAGGTATTTCTAATGGAGTCGTTTTTCATATTATTGTCTTATGGAGGTTCTAGGAGGGAATCAAAGAGTGTTTAGCTACAAAGATGGTTCCGGAATTATTTCTGTGTTGTTAGCCTGATGTTTCTGTATAAAACATCTTGCTTAGCATTTTGCATAACTAATTAGTCCGTTTTAATCAGTGTTTTATAACAGGCTTCCAAAGTTTCTTCCAGTTGTTCCAGGCATTATCCTCATAATATGGACTAAAGGGTTCATATACATGCTTATTGGCAAAGCTGCTGAGAAATTTTCACAGTATCTCTGTTGCTTTGTTATAGTGTTGTTTGTCTGCATGTTCATAACAACAACAACAGCATTATTTGGAGTACAGCATTTTGAATTAGTTCTAGTCTTTCTGGTGTTTGTGAAGTAGATTGTTAGATTTGACTTTTGCAGTATTACCATAGCGTGTTTGTACCAAACAGTATTCTGCTACATTAAAATGAAAATAACGATTTATAGTGTTGACAGCCTTGGAGAACATCTGATGTTATGTCTGATCTTACTGGACAGGTTCTGTTGCACATTCAGATGCGTACCCCCGAGTGTTACTATTTATCATTTTTAAAATAAAGATTTTCTGTCAAAAATATAATTTTGAAACCTCTTTAAAAATCATGAATCTGTGGCATGAGGGAGAGAAGGATGAAAAAAATGGGAGAGGGAAGTTGTTACAAGCCAGCTATTAAAGCTGCTTTAAAAATCCTCCCTCTGACTAGTGAAATTACATTAACTAAATTGGTTTAGTATTTGATACGATTTAATGATCGGAAGTCTTGTTGGTCTTGTCTGCTGTTCCTTACTGACTGGGCTGTGTCCCCGTCTGGATTAGGGTGCAGGTAGGGCTCAAGAAGGTCTTTTGAATAGAATGGGACTAACAGAGGGTCTTAAATTTAGTTTTTTTGAGGCCTAGAGGAATAAGCAAGATGAAATTGCGTCTATAAAGACTTAAAATACTGTGCGGTAATCGAATGCAGGAACTCCTGGGCATGGTCTTTTGCAGTCTGTCTTCTGTTGGAGCATCCTTTGCGTGATAGAGAAGCTGTGGGAAGGGGTTTGTCTCTCCATTGTCTCTCCAGACACTCTTTTCAGTCCTTTGTAGGTGGAACAACGCTTGTTTGAGGGCAGGGGAGAAAGTTAATGCCTTATGATTTCAGTTCATATTTAATTCTTAGAGTTCCATGTATTTTTTCCTTCAGACGCAGATATCCATAATATTTCAGCAAATTTATTTCCATTGGCTTTCCCCTGCTTTGTGTTACTATTTCTGTGTCCATAAATGCTCATTCCAACCAGCATCTATTGAAGCAGGAGAAAGCTGAGACACGGTAAATACATTAAAAGTTAAAGGTGCTTACAGTGGAAGTAAAATGACACTTTTCTTCATCCTTAAGTGGTATGCTTCCTGCTACTGTATAAGAAACCCTATAACATAAATAGGAGCCATTGTATTTTTGAGCTGTAACTTACTGGATTGAGATGTGTAAATTGTCTCTGCTTATTTTGGCACTAAATTAACGTATTTCAGCTCTGCAAAATAAGTTCCAGACAGCAGCTTTTTCTCTGACCCTTTTTCCAGACAGCCTCAGGAGTGCTCTTTATCTTGTCTTTATCATATGTTCTTCAGTTTTCTCTAAGATCGTCACCAGCTATGCTTCTACATTGCTGTGCTGCATCTGACTTATCATATCCATCCCTTCACAAGATGTTTTACCAGATGTCCTCTCTGAAGGGCATATCTCTAGCAGGATTTTGCCTTAGATTAGGTTGTTTGTCATTTTATATTTGAGGCCGTCATGTAGTCAGGCTAATTTAGTAATTTTATGTGAATCTTTGAAGAATCCTTCTGTACTGATGAGTCCTCAGGAAGCCCTGATGTCTACTTAAAAAAAGGCATTTTTTTTTTTTACTTGTGGGTTTTTTGGAGGGATGGGGTTGAGAGGAGGGTATCAACTGACCTACGAAGAGTGTTACAAAATTAACAGGCTTCTAAATGCAAAGTATGTTACTAACCAGCTTTTGAAAGACCTTTACATGGAATTAACGCAGTCTAAAGAAGGTTTCTAGTTTTTATCAGCTTTATAAGCAAGTCGTTAGCTTTGTGCCTGATTTCACTTAGGACTCTTCACAAGCATGGAACTAATTCCCTGTTCTGCCTTACACCACTCATTTCTGAAAGAAAAACGTCTTTTTCATTTGCTGCTCAGGTAGCACAAGATGATTGTTGGATTTGAGTCAAGTTTTAATGCACGCAGTCAAGAGAAGTTTTAAATTTAAAAATAATCAGGTCTAAGAGTTGAATAATTGCTTACCTCCAACCAGCCTGGATCACTTTTTCAAAGGATAAATGTGCACGTCCACTGGGGTTTCTCAAAAAGACATGAGCAGATTAAATGCCTAAGCCCAACTGTTTATACATTTTAAAATTACTTGAATTTTTCTTCCTTAATGCATATCGTCTTTGTCAGTGTGCAAGGAGCCCTTGTTTTATGATGTGCAGCTTTTTGTATTTTGTTTCTGTTTAACTTATTATCACCCTAACCTCAGAAAATTAGAAAATTTAAGTTATGCAGTAATTTGCATTAGAGTGTCCCAGGCTATGTTCACACACAAGTGATAATTTATTTGCTAAGCCTGCAGTAATTGCATTTACAAAGTAGCATAAACTCTCATAGCACATTAAAAAAAAAGTATGGGATTCAGTAATGTTTAAAAATAGGTGTGTGCTGTTGATGTGTGTAGATTATTCATTCTGAAGCATTTACATGCCTCCTCTTTCACCATGCTATGGAAGTTCTTGGCTTATGGATATTTTGAAGGCTTACTAGCAAGCAAGCTGTTAATGAGTCATTCAAATGAACAGGGAAACTTTTTTTCTGCACAACTGGAAAGGCAGATTAAGGTTTCTAAGCAAAATTGGCGTAACTAATTCCACTCTTTTGTTATATTTTAAAAATGGACTGATTTTACCAGCTGTGTATGTATAACTTTCTTGTTACATTATACATATGTGTGTATGTATATGTGTGTACATATATATATTTTTTGGTGGTGATTGTTAATCCCTTGCAAATAGCAAATGGAGTGGAGCTCCTGATTGTGGGGCTTGGGAGGACACGGGACTATTTTCTTATTTTTTGTTTGTTTGTTTGTTTGTTTTCCTAGCAACTAATATTAAAACTGGGTAACTTTGAAGAGTAAGAATTAAAGATTTTTTTGCCTTTATCTTAGCATGTTAAAGGGAAATAATTAGATTTTTCAGTTTTATTGTTGATCTAACTAGAGCAACTGATTTTCCAAAGCCTTTTATCAGAGCACATACATGGGCTAGCATGAAAGTAGTTTGTAAATAAATGCATTCATGGTTCTGTGACCAAGTTGCAGAGTTGGTAGATGCACAAGGTTGTTAGTGTCAGTAGTGCCCCTCCTGAATGATCTCTTACAGGGTTGTAAAGTGTGGCATCTCCCTGCTTTGAAAAGGTGTGAAAAGTTTTCAGGTTTCAGAATGGGAGTTTCTTGTTGGGTTTTATCGGTCAGTGACTCCTGTGAGTAAGCTCGTCTACAAACCCTTGATCTTGGTGTCCTGTAACTTTGATGGCGAAAAAATCCCTAGGGAGTTTACTTGACTAATACTGCCAGGGGTTTTGTTCCAAACATTTACAGACTCACCTGTTGCATAATAAAGGATACTTGGCTCAGTTTAAGAATGTTTTGCAGAAATACTTTTCTCTTAAACAAAAACACATATTTAAATATCCAGACTTCTGCTGTTTAAAAATGCTGTGTATTTTTGTTTGAATATGTACGTACAACATCCACCTAACCGTAGCTCACCTGTATCTAAGGTCAGGCAAGATACCTTTTTTTTTCCTCATACAATATTTCATTTTGTACGTGTTCTGCCATCTTCCCTTCTCCTGTGTACTGACAGAGCCCTGCTCCAGCTCTTCCCTTGTCATGTTACAGCTGCTTTATGGTGGAGGTGGCAGGGCCATTTCCCTTCTCCTCCATAGCGGTGTTTTTGTCTGGTTTGTGGTGTGTAGCTCTCGTGGTCAGTACTGGATTGAGCATTGCAGGTCTGCAGCCTCTCAGAGATCATTTTGTAAGGAGCTGATATCTCGGTAGGCCTCGTGGGTGCCTCCTCCTGTCTATGCCATTTGCTGCTTCACATTTCAGTTCTCAGTTCTGACTTCCATGCTGGTTTCCAGAGGACGGTTGTTCCCTTACCTCTTTGGAAATGTAGGACTATCTCTGAAGATGGCATAGAGCAGTAACCGGCCCTGCACTCGTGAGTGTTTCTATTAGTGGCCAAAGAGGAAACATAGAAACATCCCTGATACATCACATAGACGATGCCAAGGGCAAGGAGAACTGGAAGTGGTAGAGGAGGACAGATCAGCTTACAGCACAGTATTGACTGTGTGGTAAACTTTGCTGAGGCAGATGGTTTGCATTTCAACATGTCCAAAGGAATGGCTAAAGGACATGAGACGTGCACATAGGATGGGATGCTGTGGCCTGGGAAATGAGGAGTCTTCAAGGAAGCTTTCACCGTCAGTGGGTGTGGGGTCTGCTCGCAGCACCGGGTACCTAAGGCAAACGTGTGAGCACCAGGCCGGGCCTGCCCCAGCAGAGACAAAGCAGTTATGCCCTGCAGAAAGGACGTCATCGTACCCCTGCACGGGGTCACTCCCAGAACATGCCAGCCAATTTCAGTCACCAGAGCTCTATAAACGAATTGGAAAATTAATTGTAATAATAAAGTGTAATAAATTGAAAAGATTCAGGAAAAAACGCACAAAGAATGGTTAGAAGGCTCAAAGAGGGGGTGAGGAGGTGATAACCTATGAATTTCTGTGCTGAAAAATTAATGTTGATAATGTAACCTTTGACCTCCCCCTGAGGCAAAAGTATAGGAATGTGATAGGAATTTAAGGCTGACAGATTCAGACTAAAATCAAGTAAACGCATATTTTTAAAGGCAGATAAATTAATTTTCAAAATAGCATAGGGCTCTGGTGTGTTTCCTTTTATCAATAAGTCTTTTAAATGCATTTAAAAAAATATATATATGTACCAAAGAGAAATCATTTAAAGTCCTGTGGATATTATTAAAAAGGAGTAATAATCCGTGGGTCTGTGCCCAGGAGTATGTGTGTTAATTGCATTGTGTTGCTTTGTTTGGTAGATACGTCGATGATGTGATCAATCGCATTGATAGGATGTTCCCAGAGATGACTATCCAGCTATCCCGGCCAAATGGGACCTCTGCAATGCTTCTGGTAAGTTGGATTATTTAATCCCTTAAGATGGATTTCTTAAGGGATTTAATTGGTATTTCTAAAATGCAGGTTATTAAAGATTTTTATTTTTTTTTCAGAAAAACACAGTTCTTCATTTGTCCCAGCAGCGTAAGATTTTTTTTTTTGTTCGTAGGCAAATGGATGACAAAAAGAATTTCACATTTAAACATCAGATCTATTACATTTTATTGTTAAATATGATTTTAGAAATATGAACGCAAACTCAAATACACTCTGTGTATTTCCGCAGGCTTGGCAATGAGTGTGTCTTAATCACGATAATTAAGAAGAAAAAAAGTGGGAGGAAGAGAAAGAAAAAGGAAACCAATATGATTTAAATTTGTTCAAATTGATCTTGGTTCAGTGAATTTCTGTTTTATGATGAAGTCAAGAATTTGCCTTTGAAGTAAATGAGCAGTAAAGTCTGGATTATAGATAAACAAGTCCAATACATTCGACTTATTTCTGCCTGACCAAGCAAGATTTCATTCCAGAAGAGCCTATTGTTCACATCAATTTTCACGGGCAGCTGTTGTGCTTATAGCTAGCGAGGAGTCTTTAAAGTTTTTCAGTCTAGGACATCATCACAGAAGTAGAGTCTGTTGAGGTCTAATAGCATGGCAGTTAGAATAGTTAGAAGCTGATTCTCCTCTAGTAAGACGACAGACAGAAGTCTCATCTTTTGCCAACTTTTAAATAAAACTAGAAAATATTCTATACCCCTGATAAGAATTGGGACCAAATCAGTCTTTTTCATCTCAGATTTTTCATGGCACTTCCTCTTACATTTTCCTTTTTCATTCAGGCTATTACAGAAGGCTTGGGTATAATGTGTATGTGAGTATAGTTCTTGTTTCCAATTAAATGGTAACATGAATCTAAAACTCAGATATTCTGCCAAAACGGATTTGTTGAGTCAATAGATTTTATACTATTTATAGAGTTCGTTAATTTGAATGCCCTATTATTTTTAGATGTTGCCTGTATTTTTCAAGGTTTTTGTTCACTTTTTCTATAGTAAGCATAACTGTGGTTATGTTGTTCTTATTAATCAAGTCTCTAACATTCCATTATTAATTTTCTTTGAACAGCCCAAAATTTGCAAGAGATTAACTGAGACAGAGGTTAAAATAAACAGCTGGCTTCCACTGGAATTAAAACATTTAATCTGCACTTGGATTCACCAAGTGGAACAACATATTCCATAAAAGAATTGAATTCATCAGTGCAGTCTTAAGAAGCTCTAAGTCGTGGAAGCTTTCGCATTTGCTGTTAAGCTGACTTTACATTTAACTATTTCACTGTAGAAAGATGCTTGGTTTTACTTCCTTGCTTGGAAACCATTTCCATTCTCTTAGGTTCCCCTTTGCATCTAGCGAGTGCCTTCCAATTCTGATGGCTTTCTGAGGTCAGAAAATATGTGATACTTCTCAAGATTCAGGCAAGATTAGGAAATTATGTAAATTTTCTTGGATATAACTGGTTAGGAACAAGGTGTGTTGGAAGGGTGCTGTGAAAGAAGCACCATTTGCAATCGGTAATAACTTACTGAAGTCCATGTTACAGTTGGTATCTAAATCAAGGACGTTATTGTTGCTACAAGACAGCAGCCCTGTATTGAACCAGTGTCATGCATATTTTCCTTGGATCAGAGATCAGAAAGACTGTTTTTAAAGTATTTTTGCATGTGATTGTGTGATGGGTTTATCATTTTTTCTTTTAGGCAGGTTTTCCCTCTCTCCCATCTGTCTCAGTTGATGCTGCCAATATGGCTCGTTCCATCTGGCCCTGACTGCTACAAAAGCTTTTGCTGTTTTCAGCCACAAATCATTCAGCGAAAGGTGCTGCAGGATGGGCAGTGTGAAGAGCACCTCCCCCAGAAGAAGGGAGGTTTCTTCAGTACTTGTGATTTCTCACTCTGAACTCATCCCAAGTTAGATTTGGAGTTACTCCCTTACAGCAGAGTGGTTTGCCATAATACCAAAGGATTCAGATAATGCTTGTTTTGTTGAAGAATATTTCACAACCATAGTGTTTGCTCAGAGGTAATTAAGTAACTCTGTGATCTCAACCAGTTTCATCCTTGGACTGTTCACATCATACCTGCCATTGCTTGTGAAGACCTTAGACGTAGAGGTTATCTGTTTGTTATGCTAAGACGTCTTTAAATG
This sequence comes from Nettapus auritus, assembly GCA_011076525.1. Taxonomy (NCBI): domain Eukaryota; kingdom Metazoa; phylum Chordata; class Aves; order Anseriformes; family Anatidae; genus Nettapus; species Nettapus auritus. The sequence continues at coordinate 6,935,892 of CM021781.1, read as the reverse complement.
CAATCATTCACTTTATCAGAAACACATGTTGTCATTGTCAAAGGCGTGGTAAACAGCGCACATATTTTAAGAATGTGCAAATTATTGGAAGGAGGTGGGGAAGGAGAAGGGTGTGCTTTTGAGATTCTTTGAAACTTCAGAATAACTGGAGACATTGACAAACAAATAATCTTTAGGAAAAAAAAAAAAAAAGAGCTACTACAGAAAGTTTCAGCCCCAAAGTGATTGAGGTACCACTTTATGTGCACATGGAAATCAATTTATGTGCTTAGCTGTAGAGCTGGGACTTGAAGAGTCTCCGATTCATCCAGTGTTTCAAGAGGAATAATTATCAGTGGTGTGAGCTGCTGGTCTAAGTCTTCTGGCTAGTAACCTTTGTATTAAGCTGGGTTCTCCCTAAACAGGGTACAGCTTTCACATTAGCTGAGAATTTTAAGCAAAGAAAAAAAGAAAAGAAAAAGAAAAAGAACAATTCCTGGCAGCACAAGTGCTGTGCCTTGAAAGGTTGCTGCCTCCTAGTCCTTTGAGGTTACTGTTTTCTCCAGACAATAAGGAGTTTTTTATGTTTTAGATTTATACACAGCAATTGTACCTCATTAGTCTGGATTTATGCTACACAGACCAAACACATAAATAATTGAAATCTTTCAGAGCTGTGTGAAATCCTCAACTGATTTTAAAAGCAGTTTATCATTTCAAGGTGCTGTTTAATCCCAATCTTCACTAGTGATTTTTCAATTTATCTTTTAATCACACTATGCATAAAAAAGACTAAACATGGAATTATATCAGCTTTAATAAGTGTTATGCAAAATTAATTTCCAGCAGCAGCAGAGGGAACTGAGGACTCCTTAAGGTTTTTGTGAGATTTTGTTGGTCAAATGCCAGGATCTATATAAATAGATGAACCTCAGTTCATATGTTAAGAACACATAAATTGATTTTAATTAATGAAAAATACCTAAAAATACCTTGATTTTTGCTCGTATTAAATGGTTAGTTGTATTTTTAGATAATACACTATTTTTTCTAACTTGATGGTGTGACTACTGTATGATTGTTTCTCATACCTTGTTTCAGCTACCAAAATTCAGAATACTCTTTCAGTGTGAAACTTCCAATTTCTTTATACAATTCATTCGTTTGATATCAGAAATATTTTACAAAACAGCAAATATTAGCCCTATTTTTTCAATGACAGATGTGACTTCTTTAGGATCATGTAGCTAGCAAATCCTAGTCAGACACAGAAATTTATTCCAGTCTTGATCCAGGAGCCACTTGGTCTTTAAGGATCTTCAGTCTCCCCAGTGTTTGTAAAGCTATATAAAAGCAATGCTGTACAAGTTAGGAACATTGGGTAAATATTTTTACAAATAATGAATAGTTTTCTATATTTTGAGCTGTTTCTAAAGCATAATGATATGTATAACTAAAATTGAAAAAATAGTTTCTGCCAAACCAGAGCTCATTTCAGAAATCACGACTTCTTGTTTTCATGTTATCTTAAAAACTTTCCAGTGAAAAATTCTTTTCATACAATTGTACAGATGCCTAGATTTTTAGTAGATCTTTCATAAAAAAAATATGAAACATTCTTCTACAAATTCTATTCGTTCTCAGTAAAACCAGACACATTTGCATTTCAACTTTCAAGTCTTGTTCCAAGCATTTTAAACAGTCTGATTGTATGGAAGTGGGCTGTATTAATTGCAAATAGGCTTGACATCTGTTCTCTAAATCTGAATAATTTCTTCTGTCTGAATTTTGTTTATCAGTGTTTTACATAAAGTCAGGATGATTTTCTCTGGGGAAATGGATTCTGAAATTTATTATTTGCCCAATAAAAAGTGCCACCAAGCTGCTTCTTGGTCAAGACACCCTGGTCTTGGGAGAAGCTGAAAAACCAGGGGAAGAAGAATGCTAATTGATATGAAATTAGTATTAATGTCATACTCGACTAGAAACAATTAACGCTGTTCCGCAGACACACACACACGCTCTTTTCACCAAACTGCTTAGCAGTGTAAGCGTTTCCCTTTATCGTTGCGGTGGTTCATTAGGAAGCTAGTATTGCCTTAGGACTTGCAGAGCTCCTCCGTTTCTTTCTCGGAGGCAGAGTTGGGATGCACGTGGAGCAGCTGCTCCTAGTGGGCTGGTGCCTGCGCATCCCTCTGGTGACCTGAAGTTACAAGTTGTAAGATGACTGTGGTTAGTATCTTTTTCTAATTAAACTGACCTTTGCGACATCTGCATTCCAATTAGCAATGACAGCAAACTTTTCACGTGTTAGTGGTTAATACTCCAGGGGTTTCCAGTTGAGCGTTACTTCTGGAAGTCAGATGTCTCGTCCTTGCAGAGCAACGCAAAGCGGGGCGCCAGAGGCTGCTGGCACTGAGGAATTGGTAACCCCAGAAAACGTGGATGCATGCTTAACGCTAGCGGGGATGAAAGGTAGGCAGGTTTATGATGGGAATGTAGCCACTTCTGCTGGCTTAGGCACCTCATTTTAGGCACATGTGATGAGCCTTCGTTTAGGGATTTACTGTCTTGGAGAGACTAGCTAGGTTTTAACAAAGCTGCTGGGATGTCCAAGGATCTCATGTGAGCTGGGTCTTGAGGAATCACTTCTCAACCATTAGGGAGACTGTTGGGACTGCTGTCGCTTCACAGTTTGTTTTTTACAATTGAGGACCAGCATTTACCAAGCATTTTAAAAATGCACTTGAGGTCATGTATGTGGAGGAAGAAAGTCTTCATTGTGAGCTGGGGGTGGGAATCAAACTGTAAATTGTTTTCCACTTGTCCAATGCAAGAACCAGGAGGATGAGGAACAATCATTTGATGGAAGAGTGAACAGGAGTGGGAAAAAGTAGAGAAAGACCAGAGGGAAGTGTCCTCAGCTTTGCTCCCTCCCATGGTGTTAATGTGCACCAGGGTTGCTGACCAGTCCCAACGGTTCGCAGGTCTGTGTTGGTGTTCTTACAGTTTTATATTCTGTAAAATCCCTGTGAAACTCCTGCTGTGCTGTAACACAGAATGCAAAAAGAGGCTGAATCCGTTTTGCCATCCGTAGCAGTGCTGGACTAGCGTGACTGATCCATAAGCGTGGCTGGCCAAAATCTGGCTTTAAACCTTTGAACAGTGTGGTTTGTTCGTCTTACCAGCAGCATGTGCCATGGTATAGAGGGAGAGGATCACCGGCTCATCCTTGATACGCCAAAATCATTTCAAGTCCTCCATTTGTGCTGACGTTTTGTCGTGCACTCTTGCAATTAGGTTAGATTAATGAAAGGTAAATTCCAGCCCTAACATAAAAAAAAAAAAAAATTAAAAATCCTTGTAAAGAACCTAATTAGTATGTTTGTTTATTTAGACTCTAATGGCTTAATTACATCTTATCTTGCTATTTACAAATAGGCATCATTAAAGAATAATGAGCATGTGAGGGAAGGCGTAGCATTCACACCAGCAGCAGATGAGACACGGAGAAAACCAACAAACTAGCTGAAGGCCCGGATGGCGGGGTTTGATTATTTTTTTTCTTCTAATACAAAACCTTATTTTTCAGTCTGTATAAATAGGATCTCCAACCATTCCAGTGATTAGTAAGATAAATGTGGAAGTGGGAGGAAAAGCTTATGGCTGACGGTATCACAAGGAGCAGGTGTCTGGCCTTTTGCTAGTAATACGTACAGCTGGGTTATAGCCCTGGTTTGACGTTGCCTTGTTGTTTGCTAAGGTGAATAAAAGCTGCGTACGAAGTCATCCTCCTTTTCATACGAGCAGGGAGGTGCCCATGTTAACTAAAAATCATGTTTTCTTTTTTTGCTCTGCAATGCAGAGCATCTGCAGCTCAGATCAGCAGCAAATTCCCTGGGATGCCGAGAGAAAATCTGGAGCTGTGGGAACCTTTTGCACAAGTGTTGGAGCTCGTTGCTGTTAGCACGCTTTCTCCTAATAGCAAACTTAAATAAATCCTAAGAAAGAATGTTTGTTAATGCATTTTTAAAATTGTTTATAAAAGCGCTTTTCATTTGCTATCAGTTTCAATGAGAGGGCACAATTAAGGGGGGGCTGTTTGAAGCTATTTCCTCCAGGCAGACTTCTGGCAGGGTAAATGAATTCTGATGCTTTTCATTTTGTAAATTAATTTTGGCCCTGGTACTGACTTATTTGGAAAGGTACTCGCTGCTTTTCCAGTCAGTAAGTGATGTTAACTGGGAACTTTTTTAGCAGTCTTACCAGAAATTATCTAAAGCATTTTCCCTGATGATTCTGGTTCCCTCCCCCATCCTTGGCATGCACTGCCTGTCATATGCTCTTTGAGAGTTATCTTGGTGATAGACAAAATATTTTTAAAACTGGGATATTTCAGGATTTTTATTTTATATATTTTTGTCAGAAAAGCTGCATAATATTGCAGATTTCAATCAGCTGCCTGTCCTACCTTCTTCTGGAGCCTGCTGTTTTAGGAAGCAGGGGCATTATGAATAACTTAACTGTCTGAATTTAGTACTCTTGAGTTAAAAGCAAGTTAGATGTGCATTGTTATTACGCAGACCAAAACAGAAGCTACAGAAGTATTTAACTTGCAACTGTTCCGTTTTCAGCTCACAGAACTGTGGGGCATATTTTTTCATTCATATTAATTGAATTTTAAAGTGACCTTGTACACGTATTGATTTGAATTAAAATTTTCTACATCAAGGACATGTTGGCATATATCCTACAGGCGAAATATTAAAAAGCCAAGTGCTGTCTTAACAGGGTATCGACAGAAGAAGTTGAAATTTAATGGGGAAAAGTTGGCTTAGAAAGGAAATTGTTGCCTTTTTGTCACAATTGAAAGGTATCTTTTCTGTATAATGAAAGAAGCTCCTTGCAGTTGGTATCTGTGGAAGTGGAGGGGCATTTTAGTGCCCATTAAGAAGGGATCATTCGGGTGAGCCTTGACCCCCAGAAGCAGAGACCTGTTCTACGGGAGTTCAGTCGAACTATCCGATTACTTTTTTATCAGAGCCATTAGTTTTTTATTGCCTTCTTTCAGGTGATCCTTAGGGACACGGTTGTATGACTGAAGGTGTAAATTATATTCTGTACGTAGATCTCTTCTGAACAGACTGTGGTTAGCCATGTTCAGCAGGCATTGAAAGAAAATTGTTTGCTGGAAAACAGGATAAGTAAAAGATGGTCGAAGGGAACAAAACTGTTGAGTCCTCAAAACAGTTATGAGCCTCGATTATCAGAGGAAAAAATAAAAGGTACCTCGTTTATTGTAGATAGCACAGAACGTGCTTTACCCTGAAGAGAGCTGTGGAGCATCCTTTTGGCTTCCAAGTCTGACTGCATCCTCCAGTCCAGTGCCAGGCTGCTCGTTCTCTGTACTACTTGCCTCGTTCTTTCAGTGCAGTTAAATTGATGAACTATAATTTCTCTGAGCTATGCTTGCTTTTTCAAAATTACCTTTTCTGTCAGACGTAACTCACATACTAATACGCCTTTTGATACAGCCCTCCAACATTTGTCTGAAAGCGTTCATCTCCCAGCCACTATAAAATCTGTACAACCCCCATGCCGACACAGCAGCAGCATAAAACAGGGAGGTTTTTTATTTCAATACCAGACTGCTAATTCAATGCTAATTAGGTCTGCTAATACCGGAGCTCATTCACACAGCCTGGTGCTAACCTGGTTGAAGTTGCAATGTATTCTGTCGTTCGTTTGTATTATCGTGGTGTCTGGGTGCACTGTGCTACTCCCAGCACAGGACCCCGTTGTACAAACCATTGTGTAAGTAGTGATTCCAACACGGTGCCTTCCTCAGGGAGCACACATCTTCAGGATGGTTTCACACTGCTCTTTCCAGATGTGGGGGACAGGGGAAGGCAGCATAACCCTGCTTGTTTGACATTCAGACAAGTTGGGGGATCCCCACTTGTACCACACCAATTGCAGGATTGGACTTTCAGTGCTGCACAATGGATGGGAGCTGGGGTCTGGGAACCTGTGATACTTCCCAAAAGGGAATCACAGGAAGATGTGGAAACAGATAATGTGTAAAAAGGCAATGAGCTAATGCAGAAGCATTTCAAAAGGATTTGTGCAGGTAAGTCTTGTGGGGAGGTTTGAGGCCAACCGTAAGTATATTCAAGCAAGCTGGAGTGCCAAGCATGGGACTCTTCAGTTTGTTGCGTGTGACTACTAATGCTGAGGATTTTCAGGAATATCCCACACAGGCTTCAGAGCAACTTCATCCAATTTTTTTTTTCCCTGCCTGGCAGCAATGTGAGATATCATAAATGCAAAACGTAAGGGAAGAGGAAAGAAATGAGCATCCACTGAAGTGTGTGAAGGCAATGAAAATAGAAAATATTACATACAAAGCTGGGTCTGGATTTTTTTTAGGACTGCCTTTTTGCTCTTCATTAAGAAAATTTCTTTTTTTTGGTTTAAAATTTCTTCTTTTAATTTTGCTCTGTGTGATTGCCCAATGTGAAGCTAAGAGTCAGTTCTCTCAGTAGGGATATATCCTAGAGAGCTGCCAGGCTTACTAAGGTAGGGGAAAAAATATTAACTCTAAATGTGCTGACAACGTTTTTCAAAGTGTTTCCGTTTCCTCATCCTACATCAAATTAATTATGCTGTTGTGACAGAACTGTCTTTCTGATTGCAGCAGATGATCAGCATTATAGATCAGGCACATCTGGGTCACGACTTTGTATTATTAATTTAGTTGATGCAGTGGTAGGTACTGAAATAACTGCTACTTTCCTTTATCCATCCATAAGGCCATCTAGGTCTTATTACAGAGTATCCCAGCAAGATTCTACGTTTAGAACCAACTTCACAGCACTTGATAGTGTGATAGGGCTGCCTGAGAACATCAGGTAGTTCCTGCATGTTCATAAAATCCCAATCTGCAGGAAGAAAGGGATCAGAGTGGACTATTCATGCTGTCGGCTTAGCTCAGGCCTCGATGCCAGTTACCCTACTTCAGCCTGTAACATTTTCCTTCAAAAATTTACCAGTTCTTCTGACCTGCTTTTCTTCTTCATGTTCTTGCAAAATCATGCCTAGCAGCCTGTCTTCTTGAAGTCTGACGCTGACTTCTTTTTCCTTTCTCCTTTCCATGTCCTGTCTGTTTCTGTCAGCTCGTTTTTGCCTGTTGCTGTTTTCTGCCCTGGAGCTGCTTTCTCCACATCCCGTACCAAAGAGATGTCAGTTGTTCTTTTCAGGATCTGTAACCCTGTCCTGCTATATAGTTCATCAAGGTGGAAAAGCAGTATTTGCAGTGGCTTGGGTAGCTGTTCTGCAGAGTCCTGTGTTCTCACCTCCTTCCTAGCACCGTTTCCCCTCCTAGACCTCCAGCACGGTCCCTGCCTCCTCTTGCTCATGGGGTCTTTGTACCAGATTTCCCATCCTCTAGCTTTGGGGAAAAGGACCTCAGCACATCAGAGCTGATTTACTCGTTAGTCGTAGTCAGCATCGGGTTGAGGTTACTCCTGTTGAAGTTGGGAGCTAGGAGCCCTTAGCAGAAATTAAAAGGGAAAAAACATGCAACAAATCGATGAAGATGCAGATTGAGTGATTTCTTGGGGCGTGGATTTGTCTGCTGAGGTTAGCAGGAAAAAGACGATTGTTATCGCATATGTTAATCTAAACTGGATGGAAAATTGGAACATGGACAGTAGAAAATGGGCCAGTGCCAGTTGGGAAATGTTAAAATAAGCTTAATTGTTTTTCTGATCTCAGTTTTATGCTTTTGTGGGTGAGTGAAAACTCAGTAATAATATCTGTGTAGCAAAACACAAGGACACAATTCTTATTAGACACATCTTAGCCATATTGAAGTGCAGGTTCATCTTTGAATTGTAAATTGATTTTTAGATTAAAATGCCTTCATTATTGTATTTTTGTCAATACTGTAATTTAGGCTTATTTCTGTTAAATACTGACAGATCATATGTGATTTCCGTGATACTAGGTTTATTCTTTGCATTTTGCCACTTCTGCAGAAGAAAATTTAACCTTTGAAAATGTGAGATTTTTACTGTTGTAGCTGTAATTGCCCCATCCCACTCAGTTTTCTGGTAAATAATTTTACATTTTTTATCGGACCTAAAGTGTTTTACATTAACTAGTGGCATTCTTTTAAAAGCTAGCATTAGAAGAGTCTGATTCTTCTTTCAGTTTTTTTTTTTTTTTCTAAATGGACTTACATTGGAGAATATAAAATACATTGAAACTAATCACATTTTCTCATTGTTTTTGACAAGTTATTGAGTTGTGGTGTTAATAAAATGGAGAGAGTTTCTTGGCAGTGTCATGTCCACACAAGGGAATTCTGTGAATTCATACATTTTCGGTTGCAAATGAATGTTTGTTCTGCACTTTATGGTCTCTCTTCCTCATAATGCGCACAGTGTTTTTAGATCTTGTACTTTGTTCTGTCTATAAAATATTGAAAACTGAAATTGCATCAACTTAAGCTGTTAACTTGATGGTCTTGTGAAGTCAGACACCATTAGCTCTCCTTCAGCTTATGTTTGTCCTTCTCTTGTTCTTGACAGGTTACCTTAGGAAAAGTGCTAAAAGTGATAGTGGTGATGCGGAGCCTCTTCATTGACCGGACAATAGTAAAAGGCTACAATGAAAACGTCTATACCGAAGATGGCAAGGTAGGTTATTGCATATCCAGCAACGTTAAATTTTATTTTTACCTGGTATTTAAATGACAGAGAAAAGGAAACCCATCACAAGTGTGCTAGAAACATAAAACTGTCAAAAGACTTTGTGGATGTTTTGCAGAGTGCTCAGGTTTAAATTTATCATGCTCTGCTTGGATTTTTTCATACCCAAATGTCTGACTTTTTTCTAAGCTCTGATGCCCTTGCTTGAATTTCTAATTTATCACCTTAGACCCCAGTTGCCTCATTAATAGCGTCTACTGAGAAAACATTTTTTCAAGTGTACCAGCACATCAATAGCCCAAGGTTCAGATTTCTCTTTTGAGAGCCATTGGGAAATCTTGGGCTAGCTTTATGTTCAAGTTGATAAGCTCAGCTATGAGAATCATTGGTAGATAGTCCTCAGTTTGCTTGTCAGTAATAGCTCATCTTGAACAGCAGCTGTTAAAAGCAAGCGTTACCTGTTTCCACAAGTTTCATGAACCATTTGCCCTGCTTGAACCCACAAATTTCTTCTGACTGCACCCGGTCCATATGGCTTTCTTTAGTGTAATCAGAAGATGTTAATGGGACCTGACGGCCTTCAGCTCAGTTTGTTTCTCTTTTCAGGGTGGAATAGTCTCTTACGGAGACATCCACCAGGACGCTCCTTTGCCAGTAACAGTACTAAACGCCTCCATGTTGCACATTTTCTCTCTGGAGCTTTCTTTTCTGATTATGAAGCCTATTAAAATACAAAGTTCATTATATCAAGATGAGTACTTGGCACCCATAGGCCATGTTATAATGAGGTGAGACTTTTTTTCCTTTCAGAAGTGATAACTGTGTTTTAGCGCACAGAAGCACGTTATGTACTGACCCGGAGTTCAGCAGCTCTGAGTCTGAGCCTCTGTTCCCCAGAAAAGGCCAGGAGCTGATCTACTGAAGAATGTAGCACAGCTGTGTTTCCCAGATCCTCACTCGAAGGACAGGGGATTGACCTAGGAAGTAGTAAAATAAAAATTGCCCAGTTTTGATTTGCATTATTCAAATATACAGGTTTAAATACCATTTTGCAGCAGCAGTTGCAGCATACTCCCTGCATACTCCCTGTGTATTAACATATAAATGCAGAGTTACGGCACCAGCCCCTCTTTACCCCAAGTTCTGTTTAGAAGTGAAACGATAGTCTGCCTAAAAAGCCCTGACAGTGCTTGATGGATTCCTGTGTCACATTTCATTTGGATGTGCTCCTTTTCTCTGATGAATCCAGTTTCCTTCGAAGCTCCCTTGAAATATAATAATGCTCTATATGCTGAAAAGCTGAGTAAAAGAGTTCCTTTGCAAAACTCAGCATCTGGCGTTAGGCTTCTGTTCCTCTCAAGGTTAATTCTCAGGAGAGCTGTACACCTTTTCTCTGCCGTCATTCGAGGGCAGTGCTCACCAAGGCTAAGTTTGGGCACAGGGCACTAACCTTTGTCTGTTGTCAGTGGGGAGCAGTTAGCTTCTCCTGAGCATCCGTGCTAACATCTGGCTTGTTTTCTTGCTTTAAGCCAGGCTGCAGGAGAGGCCGTTTTCTACCGATTCAGCTTTCAGTGTCCAACGCTAGGCTATGTGACTGCTCCCCAGAGGCTGAGTGAACCTGTGTCAGTTCGATGGCAGTTTGCTATTCCACTGGGCTGTCTCAAGGCTTTAGCAAACCTGAAGGTCTGCGTTTTAGGTATAAATGGGAACATTTCTTCTGACTTAAGTAGAACTGGAGCTGCAGCCGCTTAAATCATGAGTAAATTTGGCTTGGAAGAGTGAATAAATGCGTAGCTTGCTAGTTTTGCCAACTGGAACACATATTGACAAACAGTGGGCTCCCTTTTTTTCCGCTAATTAACTACACTGGTAATTGGAGTATAAGAATAAGATTGTGCTCTTGCAATGATTCGCTTTACTTTATTGTGCCTGCTGGGAATGAGCGATTACAGTCAATTGCAAACATAGCCCATTCCAATTCCTTCTCTGTCACAACAGATGCTGTTGGGAAAGTACTCCAGTGAGGCTTCACCATACTACTCTAGCTTCTCTGCTCCCAGCCTGATGTTGGGGAGGAAGCAGTAGCAGAGAGAGACAGAAGGGTATGAAAAAGGAGATCAGCGAGTGTCTTCTTTAAATAATAAAAATACAGAGAGCTGTCAGCATCACAATAGGAGAGGATTGTTCTTCCCGTGAGCGGTTACACAGTAATTGCTGATTTGGGGGTTTGCTTATGTATTTCTAGGTAGCATTTAATAGTTGTAAACAGCAGAAATGAGATTAACTAGGAGGCGTCATGCAGTATGGCAGTTCTGAATCTCCAGTCTTTTCTGTAAGCCACGCTGAAGAAGGGATGCTGGAATAAGTCACAGCACTACATCATTGTACTTCTCTATGCTTAACCAGCGGAATGACGGTCTTTGGAGTAATCCCCCTAAGTCCATAAGTCCAAAGGTCCATTAGGTAACAAAGGTGAAATTCACTGGGAGGATTTCTCAGAGTTCAGCGGGGTTTGGGGCAGTGCTATACATTCAGCGATATTCAACCAAAGAAAAGGCCATCACTGGGAGACTCAGTGGTCACACAGACAGACAGTGAGAAAAGCACTGCGAAGCACAGAAGAGGTCATCTGTTTGCTGGAGAACCAGGGGGGTCATTGTTTGTCTCTGAAAATACAACTGTTGTGGCTAATTTCACGTTACTGGGAAGAGAAAGGAAAGAGATGAGTCCAAATAGCAGAGGGATTGATGTCCTCTGGTGCATTAGGTAGGCAAATTGAATTAAAGCATGGGTGTTTCTGGTAGTTGTGGAACTGTGCATGGTGGCATCCTGAGGCACAGCTAGAGGCTGCGCAGGAAGCTGACGTTGCATTATCCAGGGTGCTTCAGGTTGCGCCGTACGCGCGCGTTGTGCTGTCTGTGTTGACAGGTACTTATGTGGAGGCTTCACACAGTTTCTGCAGTACTGAAGTCTAGTTAAATTGGTTACTCTCTCTTTCAGATTTAAATAATTTTTTTTTTTAAAGGTAGCATTAAGCTTGCAATGATTAAAATAAGATACTATATTCTGGTATTTTATTTTCAAGCTTTCCTTATACAGACAAAACATCGGTGTGTTTCTTAAGTGCTTCATATACTTCTCTCGTGAATTATTCACAAACCCTGCAGAATATGTCTTTGCCAGGCTGCCAGCTGCATAACTTAGACATTTTTGGTGACACTTTGCAAAAACAATAGGTGAGATCTGGCAGCCTCTGTCATGTTGCCGGCTCTGTACGCCGACTGTTCTGCAGGCTTCCTTGCTTACCCTGCTAACCCGTTGCATCCACCACATACTGATGCGTTTTAATTAGCCCTGTAGCTTTAGCAATGGCACTGTGCCACCCTTAATTTCAAACTTTGACATACTCATTGTGCACTGGAATTTAACCGTGGATAGTAATTAATTACTGATGTCCTGATTCCTGAATAAATGAAGCTATGCGGCTCACTCTTGCACGGCAGGCATATCGTCAGCTGATCTGTTAGTATCCCTCGTCTGCCAATAAAAAGAAAAATGCATTGGGATTTTTTTTGGCATGTTAATTCCCTGCTTTACTTTGGATCCGTATCCCAAGAACTGCCGTGACGGGCTGTATTTGGAGTGAGTACCCAACTTCGCTGTCTAGCCAAATTCCTATTTTTGCATCCGTTAGATTGAAGAAACTTAAGTGTCTCTGTTGAATTATCACATTAAGGAACTTGGGTTATGTTAATGCTATGGCTTCATTAATTACCCCATATCAATAAGAAAAGGCAGCTTTTAGCCTCCTAGCGTAAGAGAGGAAAAGAAATAGTAGTATCAAAGGAAAGCTTCAAAGACAGCCAGAGCTGTCTCTCGGGTAATTTCTGATCCCCACATTCTTTCCACTTCAAAGCTGGATGTGTGTGTGTTTGGGTGAAGGGGGGGCTGAATCCGATTTCTCTAATAAGTGTTGGCACCGGACCTGTTTGATATTAGATGCAGGGAACATTCTGATTTGTTATCGCCTTTGAAATCGTTCAGACGACCTTCAGAAAATGGCCTCTTGTTACTTATGCTGGGGGTGGGTGGGGAGAGTGGGGCGCTGGGAAAGAAAGCCCCAGTTTAATTCACATGCAGAGGATGCCCTGAAATTGTGCTTTCAGCAGTTTTTTAGTTACAAATGTGTGTCTTGATTGAAAGTGAAAAGTTGAAGAATAATAGACCTGTAACGATGCATTCTTTAATCTGCCTCTGCCTTAATCCTCTGTTTCAGGGGAAAAGGTGGGCAGTCATTTAGGATGTCTGCATGTGGTTTGGGGAGGGGGGCTTGTGGCTCTTTTTTTTTATTTTCTTTAAACTTGGATAACATCATGCCTATAAGAACTGTTCATTACTCATGCCTATTCATTACTTTCTCAGCTTTTCAATCTCCTTGTCAACTAATGAACATTCAGAACCTGTTGGGCTCATCTTAATGCAGCATCTGAAGTGGCCTTTTTCTTTTTCTCCTTTTTTTTTTTTGGGTCTTGAGTCTAACTGGAGAGGATCACACACTTGGTTTGATCACTAGAGATTAGCAAAACCATAGATACATTCCAATTATAGCAGCTCTGTCTGCAGTTGAAGCAAGCCTGAAATTACATGAAAACAGTTTAAAAAAATCTGTGTTAATTTTTTGTTTGCAAATGTAGATTTTTTGTAATATGGAAATGAGATGCTGCCTTCCCTATAGGCACAGGTGTACTGTAACTGTACATCAAGCTCAAGTCCAAGTCCTGGCTCAACCACCAGCTGTGGGACCCAGAGCATGAGTGGTGTCGGTATTCAGGCAGGTTCCTGAACCCACCTTAAGAGGCAGTAAATGCAAAGCGTTGAAGGTACATGCCTCAGGGTACTTTTGTCTTCAGCTAGCATGGAAAAGGCATCGAGACATCAGCTGCCTTTTGTCTCACGGCAAGGTCAGTGGTAGTAAGCCATGAAACATCCACACCGAAGTGACTTAAAGTCCTTAACATTACCTCCTGTCCAGACTGAGGTTTGGAGACTCGAGAGTCACTTCTGTACCGGTATTCAGAAGGGAGCCACACAACACCGGTACTCTTCAAGGAGTGGGAACTTCTAGCGTTCGCAACCTTTTTAGCTATGTGAATTAATTACTTGGGTTCGCCATCCTTCTCCCTCTAGTGTATTTCACTCATTTCTTTAATTTCAGACTCTAACCTTTGTGCCTTTTAGAAGACGTGTGATTTCAGCTAGAGCTTATGGACACTGTCAAAAATTGGAATTAAATAATTAGCTGCACTTTATTATAAAGGAGATGAATCCAACAAAGTGTCTCTTCTTTTAAATCAACTTCTTTTAAGATGTAAACTTAGCAGAATGTATCAAACGTAACATACCCTATTTATTCTCAGAGTTTTACAATTAGCTTAATTTCTCTTATTTACATTTTTAATTAAAATACAGCAGATGGAAACGTAATACGTTATTTTGTCATTCCATTAATTGTAAATGCAGGTTTTACATATGCATTTAAATGTGTTTCTCCGAGAAAGCTAGAACCACGATATGTGTGCATTTCTCAGTGATTAAAGGTGAATTTGCAAGTGGGGATATGCCGTGTGGTCCGGAGGGGTTTTATGTGCTTTGGAAGTACCCAGCAGCAATGAGTGAAGCCTGGCATTTTCCATGCCTTTCTCTTAGTGGTATTGTTCGTGGACAATTTTTTTTAAAAGATGGGTGTTTTAGATCGCCACACTACAAAGATTTATTTCCCAATCGTGAATGGTAAAAGACAAAATTAATCTTTGGTCAGCTTTGTTAGGTTTACGCGGTTGTAATTTTTACACGTAATATTTGGACCTCTTGTGTATTTTCAAACAAACTTAGTATTTCTGGTTTATATACTTCCAAGTGGCTGACCATGAGAGGGAGATACAAATGCTCCCCTTGTGGGAAGGCATGTGTCAAACAGCATAATCCAGCGCTAGAGGAGCAGTACCTGCTTCATAAATGCACTCAATTTTTCTTTCACCTAGGTTAAGGTTCCTGAGGTTAATGCTGTAACAAACACCTTTCCTGGGGGAAGTTCTGTGCACATGAAAATGTTGAGTGTAGTGGAATCTGCAGACAAAAGTGATTTGCAAGTCAGGGATTGAAGGAAATTTTTATTTCCTCCCCCTGCTTTTCTTTGACAACGTACAAGATCCTCCACAAGGCTGGGCTAAAAGAGCACTAGCACATCAGCTGTATTTTTTTAAAGTGTGATCCCTTTGGTTGTTTAACAAGGGCAGCCTTACCTTTTGGTTTCTGGGGTTAATAACATTTATTTCAATTTTGCTCTTTTAGTTCATACCCAGTTGAGCACGCATTTAAGCCATGGATGCGTGCAGTTATTTGCAGCCTTAAATCTCTGTTAGTGTGATTTTTGTCTGCAAATGTAAATGCGGTTTCCTAAGGGATGTTTTATTTAGCCCCAGTAGACCGGTGCTTTGGTTTAATTCAGCTAAATGTTCTTTGTGTCATTTGT
The DNA here is from genome assembly GCA_011076525.1 of Nettapus auritus. Classification (NCBI taxonomy): domain Eukaryota; kingdom Metazoa; phylum Chordata; class Aves; order Anseriformes; family Anatidae; genus Nettapus; species Nettapus auritus. Next base: position 6,920,667 of record CM021781.1, on the reverse strand, counting down.
AACTGAATCACTTACTCAGACACAAGACAAGCATCAACTTGGTAAAAATGCCCTCATTTTAGAAACAAACTGAAACTGATGATTATTTGCATAGATTAGCCACAGCCCCAGACAGATGAAGATTTTGCTGTTTTTGAAGAGAACACAGTAATTCAGCAGGTCTTGTGTATCTGTAGATTTTTTTTAATGAAACTGTGGTGAACTGTGTTCAGTTTTAGTTGCAAAACAAATGAAATCTTGTCATTGTTTCTCAGATTGCAACAGGTAAAGATGATGGGTCAAACAAGTGAACTGAGAAGTAAGGCTCCATAACTCTCCTCGCCCTCTCTTTGAATTTGAACAGCTACTTAAATATTTTTTCCTCAGTAATTGCATGTGGTAATGTATAATTCTTTTTTTTTTTTCCTTTTGTAGCTTGACATATGGTCCAAATCCAACTATCAGGTTTTTCAGAAGGTAAGTCCCTCATCATCGCTCTCTACATAATGCATGTAGAAGACAGGTGGAGTTTATTTTAAATATCTGGGGCCTTATGGAAAAGAATTCAGAATTTATTCCTCTGTCATTTGTTATAAAACTCTTATCACAACTTGCAAATAAGTTGCAAATAGGAGACTGTAATCTGTGATAATGGAAAATGGCAACCAGAAAACAAGGAGACCACTTCTGCTGTTGTTTCGTTTGGATTTATTTCCCATCACAATTTCAGCCCGTGGTTTGGAATAGGAAGTTGGAAACTTTTTACCTCTGTAGCTTTAAAATTTCAGGTGAATTTTTCAAGTACTCTTTTTCAGTTTAAATCCTTGTGGAGTGGGAGGACCAGGTTGTTTTGAATTTTGTTTTGTTGCTTTCATTCTTTTCAGTTGCCCATCTCTCACAGCGATTCGATTTTAATAAATTTATAAACCCGCTTTCCAAAACAAGTTTGTGAATTTTTTACAGGATGCTATTTTGGCTATTTGTCTTCTCTGATGGTTTAAGCAAAAGGAATCCCTTACTTTATGGAAGGGCATTCCCTTAAGTAAGAAAAGGCTGAGAGAGTAGGAGCAATAAATATGAAACTACTAAGAAGGCAAAGATGTTTTTTGGATAGATCTGTATATTTCTATTTTCCAGGGAGGTAGGAGAAGATTTCTCTTTGAAGGCCTCTTGTCAGAATGCTGTAAGTTCAGATTGATCTGGGGTTAAATTCCAATTTCCTTACCTTCAAGCCACAGTTCAAGCCGCCTGAGTCTCCAGCCAGCGCGCTAGCTTCCTTTCATCTACTTTTGTAGTTTATGTAACAAATATGGGTCAGGGACTCTAAAGGGCATAAAAGCAGGGGTCAAAACTATGGCATATTGACTGCATCTGTGCATCTTTCTTCCAAGACTTCAGATGCAGTCAGAAGTGAAGACGTTTGACCTATGGTATTAGCATGCTAGAGATCAAAGGACAGCTTTTGGGGAAGTTGGTTGCTCTTCCTCTCTGCCTAGCATTAAAGCAGAATTTTGCTGTAGTTGATTCTTTACTCCAGAGATTAGTGGATTAAATATTCTTTATTTTTTTTCCTCGCTCCTCAAAAATATTTTGTGTCAAGTAGGATAATCCAGAGGGAAGTAAAACGGCGTAAATCTTAGTAAATTGTTTATCAGTTTGCTTTTAAGTAATTTTTGCAATGGAATAAATTGAAGACTGTAATTAAGTGCATCACCTCAGTTTCCCCATGTGTGTTTTAGGTTATAGTTTCATGTGGGTTTAATATAGTCTTCCTGGATGTTTTAGTTTGGAATAACCTGGATTTGTGATAAGTGATAATAAATCTTGAGGTTTTGATTGCGTAACTTTGTCCGTACGAAAGATAAGAGTAGAGCAAATGTACAGGTTTGCTTAGGAGCCCAAGTTAAGGACTCAGCTCTCTCTCGGTAAATAATACCAAATGCATTAATATTTCCCTCACCCCACTGAAAAAAAGAAACCGCAGGAGAAAAGGTTGCCTTTAACAGGTGCAGGAGCTGCCTGTGCTTTTACAGCTTGTGTTTCCAGCTCTGTCATTGTGTTACCTTGGGCAACTTCACCTCTCTTCGGATCGGATTTCTGCATCCCGTCAGTTGGGGTAATACTTGCTGACTTCACAGGAGCTAGTGCTGAATTGGTTGCACTGTGCTTTCAGATTCTCGCATGAAAAATGGGATAAAAATGCAAGGTGATGGTACTTTCTAATCAATAGATTCGGCACTATTGAGCTGATAGTTAAATAAGTTAAAGCTAGGACTGAAGACAAGTTTTCAAACAGAAAACAGAAAATGCCGTGGTCCAGCATAGTAAGTTCCTCTCTGTGGTGCTGGGTTTCGTTTGATTTTTCTCTTTATTCTCTGAAGGCTTGTATCCATTTATACACCCCTGGAATAGCAGTTTAGCGGCAGCAAAACAGAGGAAATGGTTAAAATAGAGAAACTCTTACATTCTGTTAGCATTGTAGTACTGACGGATCTTCAGAACAAACGTTTTCACGCCACTAAAAATCATCAGTAGCTGTATCAGAGTATAGCTGAATGTTCCTGAGCTGTTTTTCGGATGCCAATCAGCAGTACGGCTTTGTGGATAACGCTGCGAGGGAGCGCTGTGCCCAGAAGGAAGGATATGGATGAGTTGCTCTTGCCACCGAGGAACCCGGGCAGCCCTTTCAGCTCTACTGCCTTTAATGCTGCAAAATCAATCATCACTCTGAAGGGCAGGGACGTTTCTCTTTAAAAGCCACTCCAAGTTCTCAAACTCTGTCTTCAATGATAATACAACAACATCTGGAGCTCACAAGATACCTGTCTGTGGTAGCTGCAAGCCTGTCAAAATCTCCCGGGGTTGCGGGATGACTTTCTAGGTTAAGGACTAGAGACCTCTGATCTTCAATCCAACCCTGTCAAACGATGCTAAATTTGTCCTGACTTTTGTTTGCAAACGTTGGCTGTGTCAGCAAGCCTTTTCTCTCGCTCCTTATTAGTCAGGATACCCGAGTGTGTATAATTTGATGGGGGACAGCTCCCAGAGGGCCCATTACTGTTAGCGTACGGTCATTTTCTGCATTCCCTGGAGTCTTCCTGAGTCTGGTGCTGGGGTGAGTAAGCTTCGTAGCTATTGAATCCACCAGCAGGGTTAGGTTCAGAGAATAGAGCTGAGAAATAAGAGAGGGGAGGCTGAAAGGGCAAAAGCACGAGGAGCAATGAAAAGGTTTTCAGGCTGCCATGTTTGCCTGACATTTAAACTCTGCAGGAGCAGCAACTGTTTTCATCTTAAACCTCCTTATTTTAGCACCTTGCATGTCTCGGTCCACTGGCACAAGAGGAGGAACAAATGGGAAATCAGGAAGTATTTGGGGGCTTAAATCTTAGTGGGAGGAAAAACGTGTGTGAGGACTTCACGATTCCAATATGCAGAAAGTTTAAAAATTGTATGGTTTGTAGAGAAAGGTGCGACATTTGTAAATTTGCATTCAGAAATAAAAGAGATGTAGAATAGTGGAACTGCTCTGAATGGATCAAAGCTGTGTAACTGGGGAAACGGAGTCAAACATTAATTGTTTCGTTTGTCAAGCTGCTCAGTAAGAGCAGCACAGAGTTTCTTGCTATGCAGTACGATCAGTTGGGCTGCTTGAGTCATATTCATACGTCTGTTCCTTACTGATCTTGAGTCCCTTTCTTAATTTTACCTAAGTGGTTTCTCATTTTTAGCGTGCCACAGCCTGCTCTCTGTTTGGACTGACTCTCCTCTTCCCAAGTCACGTTTTAACCTAAACTTTGAGCAGCGCTTTGTGCCTCCCCAGCTCTTTGTGAGATGTGCGATCCCAAACTCGGAGCACAATTTCCACCACTGCAAGGGCATATAAGTATTGTAATGTATGAAGATGTATTCGTGTCAATAATCGCAGAATAAAATCACATGCGGGATGAATGCATGCATGAGACAGCTATCGGGCTATTGATACGTCTGCTCAAGGAGAGGAGATGGGCTGGGCCAGGGTCACCTGCGGGACTGCTCCTTCGCATGATCACGGCTTGGCTCTGTTCAAAGACCTGCTTAGGTGGGAAAAAAAATCTCAGCTCCAGTCCAAGTAAGCAGAGCAAGCAAAATAAAAACTTAAACGCCAGGAGCTCTGAAAACAGCTAAGAAATCCTGTGCTTCAGAAAAGCCTGGTAGTGTTTTACTGAATTAGGAGCGGGGAAAGGTGTGTAAAGGGTTTTTGTGGCGTTCGTCAGTGCTTGTTTGTGGAGGCACCATTTATCATCCTTCCAGACTGCCTCCGAGGCACTGAGTGGGTTTTGTGCTCTCCTGATTTCCTCCAGAGAGACTAAAACGTGTTCCTGGAGAGAAGATTGAATAAAGGGAATCCTTGGAAATGAACAAAGGCACTCGTGCAGTTTTCCACGGTATAAAAGGTCTAAACAGTAATAAAATAGTATGGTTTTTTTCTTTTAGTGGTCTGATTATGCCCTAGAACTCATTGCCATAGGCTGCCGTTAAGGTCATGAACCTAGCAGGGTTTACAAAAAAAATTAAAAAAAACTTTCTGGGGATTTAGAGAATCCCTTTATATTAGATTGAGTCCTCAGTGCTGTACTGGAGGAAATAAACCAATAAGTAAGTTGCGAGGAAAGTTATGCCTCTTAGAGGAAGTTGTGCACCTCCTTTTGAAAAGCAGATCCAACAGCACTGAGAAAATATTAGAACAGAGATAGCTTCTTTAATTTAGCCATGTGATGATGTGATTCTTACTTTTCTGTTGTAGTTTTTAGGCCAGCTCTAGCTTCATACGTCTGTGGAACGCGCCTGATCTACGGAGGAGAAATGCCGTACCCCAGGTCCTTGATTTTGTGCCTCTTATGGCAATTAGAGGAAGCACTTGTTCGGCTTTCCCAGCCTGTGAATTGTAGGATATTCTTTGAATGAATTTTCCCCGTTGGAGATGTATGACTAACAGCATTTGTCAAGGCCCAACAATGCCATTTTTGGACAGCTCGCTGCAGCACAGCTCCGCTAGCAAGCGGGCAGAGAAGTGCTATAGAAACGTCTGGTGTGGGCTCGGTTGAGACAAATAACGGGGATTTCGCTTGCTGCCCACCGCTGTGCGCTGGTCTCCCGAGCTATTTATAATTTGGGGAGCGAGCCCAGCAGCCGGCTGCACGAGCAGGGCAGTAGCACGCGGCTTCACCACCGCCTCCTCGGCGAGTGTCCGGCTGTTCTGCAGGGAGGGCGAGCAGGGGAGATGGCGTTTGCACCAAGTCACGCTAAGATAGGGTTTGGTCTGGTATCAGTCTGCTTTGTATTCCCTCTAGATGAGGGAGTGGAGATGGGTTTAAGGAGTGCACATTTCTCATCAGCTTGGAAACAATAAGGAGAAAAATATCTCCTAACTGTTAAGATGGGAAGTTTTCCTTGTTCAAACTGAAAGCAAGACTATTCCTCACTAGAGCAGAATCACTTCATACAGCCCAAGACAGCTCAGGTTTGTTTAAAGGAGAAGACGAGATATTTTTTTTCTTGTAAATAAAGTTTCTTTCCTCTGTCTGAGAGTGGGAGCATGCTTAGTTAAGCAACAGCTATTTTATTTAGCAAAATTGTGGCTTCAGTAGATTGCCTTTTTTCTTTCTTTTTTTCTTTTTCCAAAATGCCAGGTGCTTTTCAATATATGAATTGTGAGATATTGAGTTTTTCTACAGCATCACTTGAAAATCTATTTCAAGGTCCAGAGCAGCAGCTATCCTAATCAATTTGTACTTTTCTGAATATGCTCCTCTATAGAGAGAGGTAGAATTAAAAAGTGACTGATAGTTTAGATAGCAGTAGGTAGGATATAGCAATGAAAGTGAGGTTAATAAAATAAAGTCCTGAAATGCACAAAATGTCATCCTACACCCAGAATAAATTCGTTTGTGATTCCAGCTTGGCTGAAAGAAAAAATGTGTCCCTTAACTGAGCTGGCGCATACGCAGTTTCTTTTGCTTTGCTTTGGTGTGAAATCACATTCTCATTACTAAAGCTCAGGATCGATTTTTTTTTTTTTAAGAATTATTTTATTATTTAAAAAATGTTGGACAATTTATGCTTTCTCTCATCATCTCTGTTACCTTGGGGGGCGAGGGTTTTAATTCTTCCTTCACTGGAAGCACTGGCCAGTTTGTCATTCCTTTTCCCTTTGCCATCGGGTTGTGTGCTGCTGTCGCTGGGGGGGCTCATTCCCCTACTCCTCTTCCTCAGATTTGACACCCGCTTTGATCTGTTTCAGAAGCACTGTATAAGCAGTTGCTTATGGTAGAAATCGCCTCCTTTTTGTTCAGAAAACATGATTAGTGTTCTAGCAATGCTGGTGTGGCTTTTATCTCCCAGTGGAATCTCATTAGCTTTACATTACAATGGGAACAGCATATGTGCAACATTGCCAAAGTGGCCATTCCATTTAAATTTGTTAATAGCAGGATTTTTTTAGCAACTTTCCACATCTTCAATGCCAAGAGAAAACAACTTTGTTGTTCAGGGGAAAAAAAATACGGTTTGTTAGAAGTAGAAATACAGCAGAAGGAGAGCGGCTGCTCATAAATATCCTCAGAACTTTCTATTCTTTGACATGTCTGGTGTTATCCTATAAAAGCAGCATCTTAAAAGAAAAAAAATAATCACATAACTGGTAGGACTTGGATTACAGTCATTTCTAAACACCACGTGAGATGTTTGAAATTAATGACTGGTTTGTGTTATGCTGTACTATTAATGTAGTTAATCGTGGTATTTCTGGGTTTGTGTGTGTGTGTGTTTGGCATATAAAGAGCTTCAGCAGGTTGAGGTCCATTTTGTGAGTGTTTTCCCAGAAGTTTTACCTTCCAAATGCCAGAATCAGCTGTCCTTGCACTTGCTGGAGCTGCCTGAGGAGTGAGGCGTGTGTGTGAATGCTGGGGAGCAGAATCTGCTTCTAAAATCGCAGCGTAACTGAAAACTGCAGGGTAGACTGTGTTCATCTAGTGCTCTGCGGAGGAAGTTGGTATGGTTAGAGCCCGTCTGTATGTGGATTTTCAGGAATACATCTCTTACAGATTCACCTCCCTGAATAGATTCAGGCACAAGCCTCTCTACAATGAAATTTTCAGCGCTTCAGCACAATTAGCTTTGCTGAATTGGACTAAATACAAATTAGGAACGAGTGGAGTTAGTTGGGAACAGCAATTGTAACTTCAATTCACACTTTCTTACTCAGAATTTACTGTGCTATGTAGTCATTCCCTGGAAAACAGAAAGACAACACGTGAGAAGAACACCTCAACTCCTTATTAATTACTGATGAGGACTATAAATAGACGTACAAGTTATGAGATGCAAAAGAGCTACTGGGGTTGTGTTGTCTGAGATCTTTGTAAGTGCAGCCCAAAGAATTTTGCCAATAATTTCTGCCTGAAGCTGGTAACTTCTGTGAAGAAGCAAGCTGTTGAGTGTGATAATATTTTGGGAAGCTCTAAAACTACAGCTGGCAGGCTGGGCACTGCTGGTGAATTTATATCGTAGCTGTTCAGAAAGTGCCCCCCTTCAGAATCATTTCTAAATGGTAGTGATTAAAATATAAGTAAAATAAAATTATTGAACCATTGGTTAGTTCTACTGTTTTTTTTAATTATTGTTGCAGTTACAAATTTATGTTTTATTTGTATTCTGTCTAGCTGTAATTCCCAGATGTAAGATCTTGTTATGGCTCTGTCTGGTAGATTAAAAAGCTTTCTATCAGGAATCTTTTACTAATGCAAGTCGTTATGAGCTATAATCATATTAATTGATCCCTGTTTTCAGAGGAAATGAGAGCTCGATTCCTATTTGTTCAGCGTAAGCAACCTGAAATAGAACTACAAGATTTAAATCGTTCAAGTGTTCTCATGAAATTGGAGAGGAGTACCCTCACTCTTTCATTAAAAAGCAGTTTCAAGTGAGGTTATTTTACCTTGTTTTCCTCATCCTTTTCTTTTCTCCCATCTCTTTTCCTCTTTTTTGCCTCTCCAATAAAGAAGACCAAACCCCATTTTTTTTTTAATTTTTTCCCCCCTCAGGAGTCTTGGCCTCTTCCAGAACTATCTAATTTAGCTACATTATTGTCATTTTTTTTTGTCAATGTTTTTTCTTTGTTTGTTTGTTTTGTTGAAGTGAAGAATGGGAACATAGAAAAGCAAAGTGCTTTCCACGGACATTATTTCTTTAGTGATTTTGCTTGTTTATGATTTCACACAATATATGGGATTTCAATCACAGAGATACAGGTTCTGCTCTTATGCTATAGGCATTTGTTAGATGAATTACTTGCCATAGATGCTTTTAATGTGGAACAGGTTCTCTTTTCTTGAAATTTCTGACCTTTTAACAGTGATAGAGATTACCCACACTATTAGCTTTTGTCATGTTTTTGAATTTCCATGGGTGTTCTGATCTTACTGTGTGCGTATGAAGTTAGTAATCAAGATTGCTTTAACTGATTCTTGTATGAAGTTGGCTGCAGGAATGGAAGCTAGCTGGAGAAAGCTACCCAAAATTACTTTAAGAATTTCTTCACAGTCGTGTAGTGCTTGGTTTGCTACCTCCCCATGGAGTTTATGCTGCTTTTTCTTCACATTAGCACTTAATTTGTCAGAAATGCAGAATGAATAAGGCCTCTTCTCCCTTTGTCTGGTACAGGTGACGGATCACGCGACCACTGCTCTGCTGCACTACCAGCTGCCTCAGATGCCTGACGTGGTAGTCAGGTCTTTCATGGTAAGTGTGGTTGAAGACGCGTACTTCCAGACAGACTTCAGTTTGCTGGCAGCAAATGGCATGAGGCAGCTGTGATGCATTTATAACTTCACCTCTTTAAACAAGATAGACGGTAGGAATTGACTGTAATTCTTTATCTCATACCTGGACAAGGATGAAAAATCTCAATACCGTGGGGTAATTGTGAAGGTTGAGCTTTATACAGTTACTCTGTCACAGCTCTCAGTATTTGCTCAATGGTTCCTATTTACAAAGCTAGTCTGGGTCATCTCTAAAGATAGCAGAAAAAAACCCTTTCAACCAAACTCTTTGTTATGGACCAGCTCTTTCACACTGCTCTTGCTGTGCAAGGAGACAATTTCTGGACATAAAAAGTCAGCTTCAACAAAAGCTCCTCAATAAGAGCAAACTCCCATTCAGTGTGTTCCAGCTGAGCCAGCCTGCTTGTCAGTGTACCAGTATGGCTTGTGGGGAGAGTTACTGTGTGAGTGGCGAGGCAGAGGCAGGAACATCATCAGGAGGGGAACATTTTGCTGCATCCACCTTCAGCCCTAACTGAGTTCTGTAAGGAATTGCGAGGGACTTGCTCGGTGCTGCAGCAGGTGGGTTTGGGAATTGAGGAAATGCTCACTGAGGTACTCCACTGTTTCCTTACTGCATGAAGTTAATGAAATCTACCTTCACATGCAGTATTAAGTTTATCACTTTAATTCTGCTTGTATTTAGGTTTTTTATTTGTGAAATAAACTTGTGTACAAGCAGTCCTGTTAAAGGGTGAGAACAAGGGTTTATGACTCGGAATTCCTTCCGAATTTTGGCAATGAACGCTGTCACTGTTCTCTCCACTGCAATCTCCACTGCAAAGGAGGCTTTGAGGAGAGACTTTTTGTGCTCTTCAGACTTTTTAGTTCAGCTATTACATTACCCCTTCACTTGGAGCAATGTAATTGAGACTTTTTAAAAACAAACATCTAATTTTGCCATTCACAATCTGTAGGTGTGTGAGATAGCAGCGGTTCTTTTATGTCTTTCATTTCCAATGTGCGATTTCAGGTCAGATTCGCTTACCTGCTGTGCTTGTTTCTTTGTTTATTTAATAAAAAGGCCACGAAGATGAGAGATCACAAAAGTCTTTTCTCTTAGAGTGCATCTTAAAATGGGTTTTGAAAGGTGAAAACAGCTCTTACTGGCCAAATTCATGTTCCAACAAGTGTCTGAAAATTAATGTTTAATAGAATGGGTAGCACGTTTGTTTAAGCCATGGGCCTGCCTTATTGATTTGATAAAACACTACTAAAAATTTTAACAAAGCAAAACCAGATGTACAACCAAAGTGTCAATAAATTAGTCCTTTCAGCTGTCAGTTGAGCAATCCACATGACAGGATGTAGTGAAGCCCTGATTTTCCGATGGCAATGGAGAATTATTTTTTTCTTTCAACAAATGTCTTAAGCGCATAATTCAACTTCATTTACCTATTTTTGTGTCGCAGTTCAGAAAATTCAATTTCTTTGTTGTGCAAGCAGAGTCCATCCAAGCTGAAGTAAATAACAGCAATTTACTTGTAGTGTTCTGTTGCCCTTGTCCCCATATTTACTGCTAAACCCATGGAAGATCCAGTTCTTTTGGAGGAGAGTTATTGACGGCCAAAGGTTTGGTTGCTATAGAGAAGGCTCTGATGAAGATGGAAGGATTTGTTTCAATAAACTCAGCTGACCTCTTCTTCAGGGAACAATTTTCTCTTATCGATGTAATTCGATAGGACTTTAAATGACAAGATTCATGTGCATCCTTCACAGTATAAATCTGCTGGTCTAGGTATTTTTTAGTTGCGTATCTCCTTGAGTTTGGAATTGAGTTATGTAATGCTTATTGTTATGTATGACAATGGGAAGAAACACTTGAGAGGCAAGAGCTTTACCTAGAACACCTGTACTCGCTGTTTGTAGTTCAGCAGTTGCCTTTTTACGTGTATATATTTATATCACTGAATATATATATATATATCAGCGTAATCAGATTTAAAATCATTGAGTATTTTTATGACCAGTGAGTATTGATCTTAAAATTGCATTAGGGAGGAAGTTAGTTAGCTTGCTGTGAAAGTGCTTGTATCTCCAGCTCTTAAGAGTTCAGACTGTTGCAGAACGTTTGCAGTGGGGGTGTGATAGATGCTCATAGGAAGAGACAAACCAATATTCAGTTGAAGAAGGTACCCATCAAGAACAATTAAATTCCAGTAAAAATATGAGGAGCAGGAGAACATTTGCCTTCTGCAGAGATACTCTCACTGCAAAATCCTCCTGCTCAGAGTGCGTGAATTGCTGTTAGCAAATTTGCTAAAGTGACTAAAAAGGCAAAATATTTAATAAGTGAGAATTCAGCTCTATAGTGACCTTGTGATCTTCTGCATATTTCTGTTTATAAAATCACTGTACCTCACTGGGGCCTTGCCAAAGTACTTTCTCTGTCCTTGGGATCACTGCTTGACAAGAATGATGACATAGGGGAATGTCCACGTCCAGTTTTCTTAATTTCTGTCCCTTTTCCTTTTAGACCTGGTTAAGAAGTTACATAAAGCTGTTCCAGGCTCCATGCCAGCGCTGCGGGAAGTTTCTGCAGGATGGCCTGCCGCCCACGTGGAGGGATTTCCGAACACTTGAAGCCTTTCATGACACTTGCAGGCAATAGTAGCACAGCCCAGCAGTTGGCATGTGTGGAGAGAACAATGTCGGGCTGGAAAGAGAGCTGATGGTTTGATTGTTGGTTCTATTTCTGGCCCTTTCATCCTGTACTAAATACTGGGGTTGCACTAATACATTTTGCTGTTTAAAAGTCCTCGCACGCCGAGGCAGGTCTGTCTAATGTATTTCGGAGAAGATGGTAAAGATCTATATGTGATTTCTTGATACTTCTCAGCTGAAATGAATCTGTGGAGATCTGATATCAGTGATCTTTATCCTAAATGTTAAGGAAAAGATCCATGTACAGTTCGTGTTTTGAAACAGAATTTGCAATGTTGAAATCTTTTATAAGCCTGAAATAAATTTTGTATTCCAGAACTTGTGTTATTTATTTCATTATTTGATTAGCAAAATCCTTGGGTTTGGTGTGAAGTTTTCAAAGCTGCTCTTTTCTTTAGACAAACTGGAAACATTTAAACATGCATGCTGATATGGTAGGGTTTTGTTGTTGTTGCAAGTCTGCTTATCTGTGCTGGTCTTTTTCTGGGAGAGATTATGGTGTTGATTAAACATGGAATTTCAAAGACATGTGGCAGCTTGGAAGATGCAATGTACTTTCTGAGGCGGGGGGGAACAGATGTTTCCCTTTACTAAAATTGTAAGGAGAAACGTTAACAAAATTTGCATATATTAAGTGGTTAGAAATGTGTGATGAGCAGTGACACTGTGTAAAATTCATTTGTCCCGTTTTAGAACAGAAAGTAGGAAAATAACTCAGCCCTTCAGTACAGATACGTACAGCTTGTTTCCTTAATGATTTAAAACTTGCGTGTGACTTGCCAGTGAAGGGTAAGAGCCCACCCAGCTGTCGTTCCACTTGGGATGGGTGGAAGTGTTCAGCTCCTACGAGCCCCAGCTGATTTTCCATCGCCCACAGACCAGGAAGTCTCTGGTCCTGTCCTGGATGAATGTTTGCTGGCCCAGGGCTGTTGTGGTTTCAATGTCTTCTCTGGTATTTTCTTGAGAACTGTTTTGTCTGTCGTCTCTTGATAGCTAATTTGGCTGTACCACCTGTCCTTCCTGCTGGTGCACCCTCCTTTCCTTTACAAGCCATGAAGGCTTTAGTATTAAGCTTGCTTTGGGGAGCCAGTAAAGAGGTGAAGTGTTGTCACTTGGTTAATTTGTAAAATAAGTTGACATTAAAGCGTAGTGCTGCAGGAGGATTTTCAGGTGGCTTCTGCTTGTGTGAAAAGCTTCTGGTGCTGAAAGAACAGATATCCCTCTTGGAGACTTTAGTGGTGGCAAGGTTTGATTTCATTTTTGCAATGAATGTTGCATAAAGGTAACCACGTTGTCTGAAAGGGGGTTGAGGGGGATGAACCGGAAGGGAAGGCATCCCTTTGTTTGTAGCAGACTGAAATTGGGTGTTCAGAGATCTCAAAGCACTCATCTCATTTTATTTGAACCAGCAGCATTCTTGAGACAATGCATTTAAAAGCTGTGGAACCTGAAAAGTGAAGAAAATTGAGTATTGCCCTGTACCTGTATGGTGCTGGCTTAGCTGTGTTTGCTGCTAACATAAAGGACTGAGCTTCCACAGACAGCGGCTTCTTGTCGTGCGGACGGAATGGTGCGGGAGTTTCAGCTTCCTAGCTGCAGGACTCGGGCGAGACTGGCTGTTATTAAAGACAGAGGTACTTGAAAGAAAATACATGTTTATGACTTCCTGTGGAGACACAACACTGTGTATGAACAATGAGTGTGTATTTGTTTGAGGATGTTGGTAGGTGACATTCGATTCTTTTTTTTAAACTCCCCCCTCCAGGCACCAAAGAGAAGTTGCCACAGGAGGGAGATAATGGCTTTTCAAATCCAGCTGCAGCTGAATTACCTAATGAAAACTTGTTTTACTATTTGACCCAAGAAGCCTTCTGGGTACAAAGATCACCCAAGACAGAACAACGTGTGCATCTTGGATGAGAGAGAGCCTTGTAAATAAGCAGCCCCGTGTCCCGCTACTGTACTAATTAGAAGGCCTGGCTTTCTGACGGTGTAAGCATTTCTTTCGTTAATAAAAAGGTCATAATGTGGTATCCAACCTGCGTTAGGCACTGCTGTCTGCTCCATTTTGTTTATACTTAAATAATGGTGTAGAAAGCAAATTCCAAAGTTCACAGAAGTATTATATATGGAATTGGGTATTGGCACTTGGAGATAATTAGTTTTAGAAAACAGCATCAGGCAGACCGTGTTAATTGAGCCTGAAATTTTAAACCTGTAATTGGCAAGTCTGATGAAGAGCCATAAAAATCACTGTAGGTACCCAAGTACAAAGATAATTGTCTTACAGAAACACAATTCAAACTTGTTTGTGTTTCTTCCCCTCAGAAACTGCAGTTGAAGGGAGTCTTCCCCCCTCACATTCCTTGAGAGGAACAGCACTTTCTATCCCTGTAATCTTTTAAAGTGCAACAGGTTGGAATATTTCCGTTTCAGGGAGTGGAATTTAACCCTTTAAATTCTTCTACAGCTTCCAAATTTCAGCAGTTTGGATGCGGTACGTGCTCGTCTCTGCTCGTTGTCCTGGAACTTGGAACACTTGGTGGTGAGTGCCTGATTGAAATGTGAGTTTCCAAGCCAAGCAGAAGCTTGCTTTGAGTTTTGAATGCAAGGAATAGAAGCTGGGAGATGGGTTCAAACTGCAAAGCCCTTCTCACAGTACAGCATGTTGCTGTTCTTCCTCCAGCTCTGCAGCTTGGATACTAGACACTAATATTTCCCACTGTTAGTTAAAAGGGATGAAGGCAAAAAGCAGTTGAGTTACATGATGAGCAACTTACGCTTTAGTTTTTTCATTGGAGTTTGTTGCAGCTTTTAAAACCACTCAGATCATCATGGCAAACAGCAAGGACCACGATCCCTAAAGAGCAGTTGGCTCTCGCTTCTTCTACATGTTCTAGACCTGCATTTCTTAGGGCATTGCACAGCCAGCAGCAGCCAGATCTGAGAAAATGAAATTAAGTCTATGTGCTGAAACAACTGTGCTGCTTTTAATGGCTCGGGTAATGGGTTGTATTCTATAGAGTTGCATTGTTCTGACGTTGTTTATAGGGCAATGATACATTAAAGCCAACCAATTCTTAGAAAAATGCATCGCCTCGCCCTGCCCGGTGTCATCTTGGTGCGCCCTGCCCTAATCAGACCGTGCGCTTCTATTGCACCCTGATGGGAAGAACTCCCTTTTTATTTTTCTATGTGTAAACCCCGCCTACTGTTCTTGTAGAGCTTGCAAGTGCTAAAGGTTACAAAATCCATCTTTTCTCTAAGAAAGCAACTTAATTAATGTGAAAGTTTCTCCCATGAAGGGAACCCTCGGCAGCTATGCAGTGCGTATTGCAGCCAGCTCCCTGCTTCCCTCCCAGCACCCCTCCCCAAACCACTTTAATTTCTCTGCCAATATTGGACAAATGTAACAGGCTGACTTTTTAATTTTCTACTCCCAGGTCTCCCTTGTCCCCTCATGCATTTTTCATCACAGCTCGTGGCTCCCTCCCTGCCTGCCCTGTGAACAATATTGATCGACTGATTAAGCCATCAAGCCGTGGCAAACAACTTTAATTTTCGAACCAAAGCCTTTTAGTTCTCTTCCCTTTCTTGTATATTTGTTACCTTCTTATGAAGTTTTAAATGCCTCCTTGGAAACAAATACGTTTTTTAAATTAGTCCCTGGGTTAATTGGGAGCTGTGCGCTACCAATAGCAATCCGCATTAAAATACTAACCCAGAAAGTGTAAAAAGAGAGAACGGGAAGTGCTAGGTACTGGTCTGAAGCCAGAATCATTTCTCCAAGTTTCTGGGGAAGGACTAAAAGGATGCTTGTGGTGCTGCCGTCTTCTCTTTGGTCTTTCCCAGTAGCCTGGTGGTAAATTTTGTGTAGGCCGCAGGTCAGGTACTGTTGCTGTGTGACCTTATTCCAGGTGCGTGTCGTAGATTTAGTTCAAATACATGCAATAGGGTGACAGATCAGCCTCAAAGCCACCTCCTAATGCAGGTTTCATCAGTGAGTTTAGCACCTTAATCTGCTTCCTGGGCTCCCTCCCCAAGCTCAGCATGGGGCCTGGCTCCTGAGTTGGGCTCAGACCGACCAGGCCGCGCGGAAGCTTCCAATTCCCCTGGTTTATCACTAATGCACTATGGCGAGGCAGGGTTTTTGTTCTTTAACCTCACCCGGTGTCCTTCAGAAGAGGAGATTTTCTGCAAGGAAATAGGGAAAGCGACTGCTCAGGGGGATTTGGTTGCACCAGAAGCACGCTGCTCTGCGGTGGCAGTCCGGGGGCAGCCGGCTGGGTGCCGGCCCTATGGCCAGCAGCAGCGCCAAAACACGGCTTGGGGGTGTCAGGGCTGTCTCGCCTCTCTTGTTCTGAGGAGCTCTGAATCTGGTTTGAATAACAGATAGGTCCTGCAAAAACGTGTGTTGTGAACTTGGTAGAATTTCTGAGGTTGTCTTTTTTCTTCCCTTTTAAAGTCAAATGATGAAAATAAATGGTGTCTGCAGATTTGCTTCTTGTTAACACGAGGAGAGCAGTGAACCCACTGCGGGGTCAGTGGCATGTTCCTGCTCCACAACCAGGGGTTTTTGTTTGTTTTATAATTTGGCTCTGTCATCTGGAAAGCTCAACAGTGGTACTAATAACCTGATTATCAGTTTCGAATAATAAAAATGAAAGGAGAGAAAAAACTGAAGTAATGCAAGGGAGTATAAACGGTCTTCTGTTATGCGTTGAGTTGTAAGAACACAGGGACAGCTGAGTATTTCTCATATTATTTATTTTTTAATATTAATAAGGAGACTAATTCAAACTGAGAGTGCTTGTAGTTGGCACTAGCGGGTTTTCTGCTGATCAAAAAATTGCTCTGAAAAGCAGAGGGCTGGGATCAAGGGTAGTTTCTTACTCAGATTCTGGTGCTGGTCATGTTGCGTTTGAAACGTGGCTGCTTGCACCGTGTGTGGGTCTGCCTTTGTTCAGCATCTCAGATGAGTTCCTGCAAGTGAACTTAGAGGTATTTCCAGAAAAACAACAACCAAAAAAAAGTGAAATTATTATTGACAAGATGATTTCAGATTCATGAGAACAAATATCAGCATCAGGAAAATGGTTGTAAGAGTTACACTTGTGAAGCAGTGGCACAGGCTGGGAGTTGTGCGTTCGGGTACAATTAACCTCTGGCACCCACGTTTCAGCTCTCGAGTTCTCACAACAAGCTGCTCATTTGGAATCCACAGGTGAAGAATTATTAGCAGGAAATATCACCGTGGCCTCAGTATAAAAATAAAATCGATAGCAGGGAGAAGAAGCCTGTGCTAGTACCGTGCTGCCATGCCCTTGCCTCTCGCCATCTGCACATCCTGCGTGCATTTGGGTTTTGTTAAGGTATTTTTAGCTCTTTTGCTTTCCTTATAGCCTCTCTACTGTAGACAATCCCCTTTAAAATGCTGAGAAGAAAGCAGGAGGTTTCTCTTTCTAAAAGAGCTGGCATCCCATCGGCCGGGGCTCAAGGATGACAAAGAACAGCAGCCTCCCCTGAGCTCCAAACAATCCGGCAGCAGCTCCGGGAAGAGGTGACCTGCGGACGCCGTTCCTTTTCTGCGAGACAAAGCAGCCGGGCAGTCGGCTCTACCTACAGCTCCAGAGGCCGGAGCCCTCAGGGGGATCTGAAGGTGAGAGAAATGTCAGCGGAGGAAGGCAAACCCCAGCCTCTGGTGTGGGGCTGGGAATTGTGCAAGTCCTGCTGGAGAAGTGGACTTTGCAGCAAAAGGCTCTGCCAGTGCCTGGGGGCTGCAGCTGGGTCAGGTCCCAGGATGCTGGGCTCGGGCAAGAACTGCTGAAGCAGGACCTTTCTGTCCATGAGGATTTGGTTACGTTTTGTTCTCTTGCTGAGTTTCTATCCAAGCTAGCTCACTCTTTTATAAACTCTGTTTTTGTGCTGAATTCCTCTTCAGCCAAGAGGTGACTTCCTGCACGATGCTCACACGCTCCCAAAACGCTTGCTCCTAAATTTCCCAAATGTGTTTGGTTTTCTGACTCAGATTGCAGCCAGGTGAAAGGAGGGAGAGGAAACTTAACAGCACATCACTCAAAGGTCTGTTCTGCTCGTGCACAGGGTGAGTTCACCGAGTTTTGAACGCCAGTTCCCCGTTTGTTGCTGCAGAGGGGAAAGGGCCGGTGCTGATGTGCTATGTGCTCGCGCTCCTCCCTCACAGTCCCGCTGCCACCACTGCACACGTTGTGAGGCAACAGCCGTGGAAGATTACAGTAAAATTAGATTCTTATATTAAATATTTTTTCTCCTACTGAAAAACATATGGAAGTTAAACCAAGAGTATCTAACAAGACATGCCAAGAAGTGAAGCTGCTAAGCACTTCAGATTTTTTTTTTGTTTTTACTGTTCACCTCACATAATTAGACATCCATGAAATTGAAACAGAATACTGTGATATATTTTTACATTCTTAAAGGAGCAGTCGGTGATCACTAAAAAATGTTCATGTTCAAAATCCACTTGTGTCCATCGCATTGGGAAACGGGAGATGTGCTCCCTGACGTTACTGGGGCTGATATTAGGGTCTGCAAGTGTCCAAGGGGTGTTGCCTTCTGCAAAAAAACTTCCATGTTTGTTTCAGAGACTATAAAACTGTACCTCTGTTATATTTAGTTCTAATCTTTGGGTATAATCCTGTGGCATGCCCACGTTTGACATCTCTGTTTCTGAACCAGTTTGCTTGGGCTGTTAATAATCCCCTTCTTGGCTGTCTTCTGTTAATGGACTGTTACAAAATTCAGTGAAAAGATTAATATTTATTTTTAATCTAAGCACATTTGTAAAGGCTTTTCTTGGGGTTGGGGGGGAAAGGACATGATTCACCGCTATTTGAAAAGTAAATACGTGTCTTTTCCTTCCAGGATCTGAACTAGGAAAGAGCTGAGTTCTCTCTTTTTTAATACAACCCAAGTTATAGCCCACGGAAGAAAAATCAATACACCCTTACCCAAGTTATCAGAAGTACTGAAAATATTTATCATTAAATAGTGGTGATGTAAACAAAAAGTAACACCTTCAGCCATCGAGATTAAAAGTGTATTTGCTTCATTTTTTTTTGCAAGTGCGGTGCCTGAAGAGCTCTGTGCGAGTGGGGTGTGAAGTTCTGTTTGATGGAGACACAGTGAGGAAAAAGGAAAGCTTTTACAGTGCATTCAGAAGGCAAAGTATTAAAAAATAAATAGAAGAAAACTCAGATACCCTGATTTGTAGGCTGCATTTTAAGTTGGTGCTGCCAACCAAAGCTTTTCCTTGAAAGACTGCTAGCAAAGAATAACATCCTGGTCTGTTTTATTGCCGTTTCCATTCTGCTGTTTTACCAGCTTTAAGTAAAAGCTGTTCATCCTTAGATTCCTATTCAAAAGAAATAATGCCGCACATTTTGATGTCTAGCATTGTGGCCTCTTCCTTTTGAGGAAGCTGCAAAAATCGGGCTTTATTTCCTAACCTTTCCTATTGCTGAAGGTGAAGTCCCCTGGCTTGCAGTGTGCTCTGATGTCAGTTCAGAGGTGGGTTTTGGCACCTGTGCTCCCGTCTGTCCTCCAGCTTTGTGCTTAGGTTTCAGCAGCTCTCCCCCTGTGCTCGGTGCTTGTAGGACGAGGAGGATTTCCTGACGCATGGCCCTGCCCTGCAGCGAGCAGAGGACAGGGGAGGTGTATTTCATAACAGCGCTGGGTTTTATTGGCCATGGAAAATTGAATCTCTTTAAAATGTAAATTTTGAGAATTGTTATATTTTATCATTCATCCCTGAGGTGTCGCAGGTTTTACAAACCCTTTTTAATCTTGGATTGATTGATGTCAATGGGAGTTTTCCATCGGCTCCAATAGATCTTGGCCAGGTCCCAGGGTGCAGCAATGCAACGATCCCTGGGAGGGAACACAGCAGCTGCTAAGCCTCGTGAGGTGATGCTCTTGGACAAGAGGAGACGCTTTATCAGCCTGAATAAAATAGAGGTAGGCATCTGTGAACCCCCGAAATGGTACGAGGTCGGAGACGGCTCTGGGCAAAGAGCCTGGATCCCACTGTCGCTTCTAATAACGCCTCCAAGGATGTCATCCACGTCCTCTGTGTGAAGGCGGGACGTGCAGGAGGGCCGAGGCTCTGTGTGTGTGTGCCCAGGACATTTGGTGTGACACGGGCCCGTGGGGAAGGCGGCGACGTGCTCCAAGGGGCATCCATGCGGGCTGGGGCCACTGGGCGAGCAGCGCTGAATGCCGGGGGCTCCTCTCACGGCCGCACCGTGCTGGAGCAGGGGGTGAAGCCTGGTGGTGCTGGGGGAGGAAAAAAAGAGTCAGGTTCAGGCCTCAAGAAAAGGGGTCGGGGTTTGATCCACAGCACCAGGGCAGGGAGGGCATCAGGCCCCCAGCACAGGCTGGAGGAGAGCAGGACTGTCCCGGGCTGTCTTCTCTCTCTCCATTCTGCTCGAGGCGTGCTTCTCCCACCAGGATCGAATTATGTCCCGTTAAATTTCTCCATGTCATTTCTTTAACTAGCTGTGCAAACGAAAATGCTGTTGTGTCTGTTGCGTGTATTTGTATTTGCTCAGGGACCTTCTTAAAGAAATATCCTAATATGCGGTGTAATATAGACATAAATCACTTTGCCTTTTGATAATGTGCTTGATCAATCATGCTACAGATCCCCCCGCTCCCCCCATTTGTAATGATCTGTCCGTCTTCGGTGCGAGATTAATAGTAGCTGCTTCAAGAGCATTAAGATGACATTATCTCAAAACAGAGCAAATGCTCTTTGAATTGGGGATTGTAATGGGATTGACATTCCTAAATTCAGTGGGAGAAGATGACTGCTTGTGGGAGAGCTCCTGCCTCCCTCCAGCTGGAGCTCAGATGGGCATTAAATACAGCAAAGCGATGGTGTTTGTGCCCTGCTCGGGGAAGGACAGCATTGAGGCATAGCCCCATGAAATGCTGAAGACTCAAGCCCATCACCCAAGGGTTTGTGGACAAGGAGACTGCACACACGTGGGACTAACAGGTGCCTTCATGCACAGCCCTGTGTGAAGAGCTGATAGATTTTCTTTTAAAGATCTAAAAGCCAAGGGGTGAGGCCCCAGGGGACACTTTAGAGCCACCATCCTTCCTTCACGCGCCTTCAGGAAGAGCAACGCCAGCAAAAGCCAAGCTGGCTGCAACCTTCTCTCTCCTCCTTAGCTCCCCCCTTGTTTCCGAGCTCTGCTTTTGGGGACCTTTGCACAAAGGTGGCTCAGTGACACGTGGATGTCCTCTGCGTGTCCTGCTTTGAACCGTTCGGTTGCAGCGTTTTCTCCCAAGCTCGGTACTAAAAATACTTCGAAGGTAAGCCCTGGAGTGGCTCTCTTCACCGGCGCCTTCTCCTCCTGCCCAGGCAATTTCCCCAGCAGAAGAGCCAGCTCTTTTATCCCAGAGGAAACTTGGTATTGATCTCGCCACTTTGCAAAGGGAGGGGAAACACAGCACGTTTCATCTTCCCCTCTTGTGGAGTGATCCTGTTGTTGGTTTTGTGTTTGATGACGGGAGGATTTTAATCCAGCAGGATCGGAAATCTTTACCTGATCAAAGCCTCCTCCTGCCCAGCGAGGGCTTCAGCTGGGAGCTGCAGCTGGAGCAGGCAGGGGCAGAACTGGGAAAGCAGGAGGGGTGCCCGATCCCTGCGGGTCCCCCGTGGTGGGGAAGTGCCTCAGGTGTTTCTGGGGTGGGATCACCAAATGAGCTCGGTTGGGCATTAATCTGCAGCAGTCTCCTGAACAAAATCCAAACTATTGTGTGTTTGTTTTAATTCCCCCCCTCTCTTCCCCTTCTTCATTAACTCAGTCGTTTTTGAGCGTGAACACCCAAGCTGTAAATCTGAGGCAATTTAGCGGGTTAGGTGAACTGTGAAAAGCAGATTTGCACAATTTGCAGATTGCTTGTTGAGGTGAGAGCTAATGCTGCTGACTCACGGGCTGATCTGATGCTGCTGGCAATCCCTCCCCAGCCTCCATCTACTTCCACCCAGCCCTTCACCCCGCTCAGCTTTTGGCAGCATCCAAAGTTTATTCCAAGAACAGAAGTTTTCTGGATCCAGCAAAGCCACCTGTTTTCCCCGAATGGTGCAAATCCATCATCGCCTCTTCCAGAGCCTGGCCCCAGATCTCTTTCTAAGTGGCCTCAGCTTCGAGCAGACATTAGTATTCCGGCGGGCCAGCCGCTGCTGGCGGCAGCGGGAGGAAGACGGGCGCTCGATCTTTATTCATAATCCGGAGCAGTGTTTGCTCTTCACAGCCTGGCTGCTGCAGTGCTGCTGATGCTGGCTCTGGCCAAGCCGCAGGGGCCCTTCCCGTCGTTTCCCTGACAATTTTTAGCATTTAGGGTAATTTCTGTGCTCAGCCTCTCACCCGGCCCACAATAACCCTCCTGAGCCCACCATCCTTTCCCAGGGCAAGCCTCGAATGTACCAGCTTGTGTGGCAGCAGGGACCTCTGTCCATCTGCCCTATTTAATCTCCCCGTTGTGGCCACCACTTGTGGTCATGGGGATTTTTGTAAAAATGAATAAAATAAAATCTCACTTCTCACTGCAGCTTGCATCCTGCTCCAGAGGCTCACAAGCTCGGCTTGTTTAGCAGCATCTCCCCTGGTGCAGCCAGCAGGGCTCATTGGCACAAGGGGGTGAGGGACTCGGGGGACTTGGGGCTCTTCCACAGCCGGTTTCCAGCCCAGCACCCCCGGCTGAAGGCACAGAGCTGTCCCCGGCACCCACGGCACAGCTGCCACCAGAGAAATGCCTCAGGAGCTCCGGCCTCACGCTGCCCAGGAGGCAGTGATAGATTAATCTGAGCAAAGATTAATCAATAACTTATTCTGGTGTTTTCACTCACCTGGGGATCAGGCAGGCTTTGATATGATTTGATGGGGTCGGACCCACCTTGCTTTAATTAAACGTGATGCCGAAAATTAAAAGGAAAACCTATTGGCTACTGGAAACGAAATCAATCTGTGATCGGTAATGAGAGGCTGATTAAAGAGGTGATACCCGGGAACGAAAGGACACGTTCAGCAGACGCTTTCCGAAGGCCAGATTAGCGGGACATATTGAATGTAAATACACCGATCGGCGTTGTGTCACGGCGTGGCCTTTAGCGAACGAGCTGTTTGTGTGCGGTGATAAATGGCCTGGCCCCAGGCTGCGGGGGCTCAGAGCTGTGCTGGGTGCTCTGCTGGAGAGTTTTGGGGCACTACCCGGCTCGCTTCAGCACCCGCTGCCTGTCGATGGTGGGTACAGCCAGGGGAAGGCGCTGGGAGATGCCAGCACCCTTGTGGAAGTGGAGATGTGGGGGCATCGTGAAGCAGGCTTTGTGGCTGGCCGTGTATGAGGGCTCTGAGGCTGGCCATGTAGTGAGCACCCTGCAGTGAGGTGCTGAGCGGTGCTGTGATCGCTCCAGGAGGCAGGGAGGCCCTCTGAGGCCAGGCACGGCATGGAGGTGGTGGAGGCCCATGGTGACAGAGCCCGCCTTGGGGTGGGGAGGGTCTGGGGGGTCCCCTGGTGAAATAAGGCTGGTTTGGGGACCTGGTGGGACGCAGGTGAGAGTCATACTGAGACACTTTGGGCTGTGGTCTTGGCGGGTGGCTCTGCCAACGTGCCCCCCACCAGTGTCACCCGGTGCCTCTCCCCATGTCCCCTGCCAGGACAGCAGCGGGGCTGGCCCTGAGCTGGCTCCTGGCTGCCGTTCGTGGCAGTCAGAGCCTGGAGTGTCCCTGTGTGAAGGGGCAGCACGTCATTCTTTACAGGGATGGACTTATCTGAAAAGCAAGGAGAAAAGACGTTTTAGTGTTTCCTCTCTCTCCGATCTACCCCGATCCTATTTCTGTGGGTGGCAAAAGTGGAATTGTTCCAGTCCCTCTCGGTGCTCTGCTCTCTGCATCTGCAGCTCCGCAAAAGACGCCCGCAGAGCACCACCGAAAGGTGGGAGAGGGGCCCTCTCCTTCCTTTATTGCTCTTTCCCAAATTCCCTGTCACTTTGCAGAGGGCAGGGGCTGCGGGCTTGGCTGAGGGGCTGCAGGGCTCCTGTCAGCGAGGGGTCACAACCAGGGCCCAGCACACCCCACGCGTTAGTGCCATCGTAGTCTGGATCCGGGGGGTGAAAAGGGAGAGGAACCTCTCCGGGAACAAGGTGACTTGCCTTAAAATAAGCTTTTGGCATCAATTATTAACACTCAGGATCTTGGAAGGAGCCGGGGAGCGGGAGCTGCGTCCATCAGCCGCTGGCAGAGCGGGGCCGGGGCTGGCGCGCGGGGGGCAGCACGCGGGGGGCTGAGAGCTGCTGCCTCGCTCGGGCTTTGATTCCTCGCTGACAGCGCGCTGAAGGATTGATCTGAGCGGGGATACATAATTCATGAGCCTTCCTTTTTTTTTTTTTTTTTTTTTTTTTTTTTTTTTTTTTTT